>JAAAKG020170164.1:0-27600 GCA_010014905.2 Druon quercuslanigerum | reverse complement strand
TAAAAATTGATTTTGCTGTTTTTTTGAGTTTTTATATGAAGGTTACGGAAGGGCTACTATGTGGCTACTATATGGCTACGCTATAGAGTAGCCGTTCCGTTCATTCGGTTTGCCAGGGCAGTTAGACTGCAACTGAGTCAATGCTTCATCATTTCAGTTTACGTAACATGCCTGATTTAGCTTCTAACAATGATAGGGTAATCCATTGCAGGTAACGGAATCCGGTAAGAAGGAGTGGATAGGAACACATAGACTAGCATTTGAAAGAATTCACATTTTAATGCCTTTAAATGTGTACCAATTGCATTGTTGTCCAAAATGTATTTTAATGCGCTTTACAGTATAAAACCCGTTTAGTTTAAATAGTTTTTAATGCGCAGAAACTACAAGGCATTAAAGTCATTTTCTTGCAATGACCATGAGTTTACGCCATTTAATGTCTTTCAATGCCACTTGGAGAACTGCCAGCTTGTATGCCATGCAATGCCTTTCACAATACCAAGTATCGAACCGTATCAATGTTATTTAATTTAGTCGACAAATATTGAATAGAATCACTGCCGGTCAATGCAATTTAATTATTTTTCGGACAAAAATGCAATTGGTACACATTTAAAGGCATTGCCGGGAAAGAACTACCGCTGCTTTGTGACCGGGATGTATTTTCTTTAACGCAAAATCCTCAGCATTTGGCATTCTTGGGGCTTTTTTATAACTTTATAACTGAAACGTGCCTTTTTAACTATAAAATCCACGATTCCTCATTTATTTCCACGGATTAGAGGCTTATAAAAGCTAAATAAAATTTTCCTCCAAAGTGTACTCATTTCTTCCATTTATCACGTAGAAACATCTATCCCACGGTGTTGACATATGAGGCAAGTGTGGATTAGTCACTGTAAGGTTTGCTGTCGAACGACACTCAGCTCTCACACTCGGAGAACCACGGCCGGCCCTTTATCTCGTATTGATAATTTCAAATTCCAAATTAAGAAAAATGTATGAAATTATTTGGAAACGAGAAGATTCCAATTTACAATATTTTTGACAGTTTACATTTTGAAAAGAGGACAAGATTTATAATAAAATAAAAGCATTTAACATTTGATAATTTTATATGTGTATATTGCATAGGTCATATATTTGCTAAAGTTTCACACACGCTCGCTCATTTAAAATATTTAAACATTTTTTTCATATATCTCCTGGGTTATGATTACGAATATGGACTTTAAAAAAATAAACTCTAAATTTTATATACAAACCGATCGATTCGGTGGCTTGAGGCTTTTGAACGGGAACGTTTGGTCAAACTTATCAAGTCATCGAAAATCTTATAAAAAGTTATGATTCTATCAAGGGTAGAACCCACTTTAAACGTCCAAAAAAATTCCTATTTTTGAGAATCTTTTCCAAAAATAATATGAAATAAATTGATGTAAAAGTTAATAGGTTTCGTAAATAAGGTCTGAAAATATAAGAAAAAATTTTTTATCGTTTTTTTTCAGTTTTTATACACAAAAACTGTAGCTGAACATAATGCTCATCTGAAACCAAAAAATCAAAGAGTTTTAGTTTCAGTATGAAAGTAGCTGGAAGATGGACTACGGATATTGATTTTCTGCTTGTTCCTTGTAGATATATATACTTTCGAAACATGTAAAAAAAATCGATTTTCCAAAAGTTTCAAAGTGGGTTGTACCCTAAACTTTTGGTAATATCTTAAATAATATCAACATTAAAAATAAAACATTTTCTTAATTTTTGATTAAAATTGACGGTATAAGTGCATTGTCTCGAGTTTAGGGGCAAATGATTTCGTGCATAATGTGTGTCGAAATTGAAATAAAAAAAAACAGTAAACTAATAATTTTTAGGAAAATTAAGATTTTTGAGAAAATAATTTTTTTGCTCGTATTTTTTTTTTAATTCTAAAATCCTAAGGTGGCAGCGATTGTTTTTAAAATATTATCCTCGATTCAGTTAGACGTAAATAAGCAGGTGTTGATTACTTGGTAAATGGTGTTGGCCAGTAATCAACACCGTCCACTTATTTAAATCAACTGAATATTTATACCTTGGTCAACACCTACATCCTATACATCTTATCCTCGATTGGTGTACAAAAAATTGAAAAATTCGTCAAAATTCATATGAAAACGCCAGACTCAGTCATCTCAAACTTCAAAAACTATTGGTTAATACATTTTCGCCTCGAGTTGATCATATTGCGACTTGAATATCACCTAATGTCGGCGTCAAAAGTACGCTACCTACACTTTGATCGCTCGTAACTCGTTACAAAAAATCACAGAAAATTCTAGCCAGATAAAAATGAAAGCTTAAAGTCACCAAAATTGAACGATATGTACAGCGTTGTTCTCGAAATTTTATTACGATAGTTTTAATGTAAAACTCGACGTTCGAGGCTTTCTAGAATGCAAGGCAGTTGTCTCCCATTTTTATTTTTTGTCTGTGTAATTAATCGTCAAAAGGCGATATTTTATTTCAGTCCAAAAATAAGTAGAGTATTTGTTGTAACAGTTTTCTATTGCGTTTTCTTCGTTTCGATTTAAGAGTGTGTGAGCTCAGTGGTTTCTTTTTGAGAATTTGGAGGATTATCTCTTTTTACAATTAAAATTCAAAAATGTTCTATTAATTTATTAATGGGCAGACGTCAGATTAATTCATAATTTTTGCAAAATTTTAGTTTATTTTGAAGAAAAATATTTATTGCAGATATCTATATTAATAAATATAAAATAAAAATACGTTGATAATTTTTCATGTGAGCCCTCCTGGATGTGATCAGTTGATGCAGGTCTTTTTCCAATTTTACCTTGTTTCGAAAACTTGCTTCTCACTCTTACAGCTGAGGAAACAAACTTAGTCGTAGAAACGAGACATATGGCCGTCGATCTAATTTTCTTACTTAATTATTTAACTTTAAATATTTAATGCATAAAATTAATTGTACTTTCCTAAACAGTTTTTAAAGATTGGCTATGATGCCATCAGCTGTGTAGTCCGAAAACGCCTTCAAATGGACCACTCTCGTAGCAAAACAAACGAAAAATACAAGTATAGCCAATGTATGAACATGAACATTCTATGAGCAGCAGAATGAGAATCTCCCAAACACATCGTCCAGTCCTTGATTTGAAGTTGAACAATATAGCAGCCACCTTCTGAACGCTGATAAGTGGAGAGAAACAGTTTCTCACACTCCTCCTCATCAAGGGTAAACTTAGGAGATAGAGTCGGAATATCCTCCTGTACAACAAATCGACGCAATAAGTCCAACAATTCGTGATCAACCGTACACTGTATTCCAACAATCTTTCGAGTATATAAAGAAGGTCCCTCCGAAAAGAGACCAAACATGATCCAGCCCACCGATGTATGGTGTGCAGTAGGAATACCCTAAGGACCTTTTCGTACCCCATCTTCTATGACGTGTGAGTGAACTTCTGCACCTAAAATCAAATCAATCGAACCACCCTGATCGACAAGTGAATCCGCTGATTCTACCCCTGAATGTGGAGGCAATCATTCGCAGAAATACGGATACTACTGTAACGATGGCACGAAGTCGTTTTAGCTTGAGTCTCGGAGCAAGTGACTCAGAATTAAAAGACGCTTGAGTACCTTGATCAAGAAGTGCTCGAGATAAATATAAATTACCATCTGATCCTTCAGTTAAGACAAGTGCTGTGTCTAAGAGTACGAGCTCATCTAACCAAAGAGGACCTTGAGCAACATGCGAACTGACAGTAGACATTACAGATGTAAACGCGGTACTATTCACATTTAAATTAGATGTGGTCGTTACAGCTGTATTTCCAGATTCACCGCTTGGATCATTACCAGAGGGTCGATAGAACATAGTATGATGCTGACCGGAGCAGGTTTGACAGCGCTTAGATGAAACACAATCTCGAATCAAATTCTTTAGAAGTACGATGTGCTTGTGTGTGACGTCATCCTTCACCATAGAACAAAACATATCTCGGAAGGCCCGCCATGCAGGAAAATCACCGGAAAATTTAGGTAATTCCAATCATGGAAATATCTTCTTAAATTGTGTTATAGGAGCAATATTAGTAGCCGAGAACATAATCTTGGAAGAGGAAGAAGCAGCCAGTGTATCCAAATCCTCCTGTGAATAAACCTTCACGACAATATATTTTTCCTCTCCTCTATTAAACAAATCTTGCGTGAAGTATGGATTCGTTGAGTTGTCCTCACGCGCGATGATAAGTTGATCGTGATTTGTACCAAACTTGGACTCGTAGTCCATACTGCTGAGCGATATAATCCTTGAAACTCATTTTTTTTAAAGTACAGTCATATATTAAGTACAATCCTGCCCGTATGACAGTGGAACATTACACAGTTTAGAAAGTCACAATAGATTATTAAGGAAACACAGCACTGTAAAGAATTAACTGTTCAAAAGTTAAAAATATAATCAAATAAAGTCAAACCACTTTAAAAATTACATTAAAAAATAAATTATTAAAATTCGATTAAAATCGAAACACGTTAAAAAAAGTAAAAATGTTCAAGAAAAACACAATCCTGTCAGTATGGCAGCGGAGAACTATATAGTTTAAAACAGGATGGTTTCCAATGTTACAAAACACAGCGCTGTAAAGTGTCAGCTGTTCAAATTTTTTCAAACACTTACAAAACGTAGAGTCTGGAAGAGCACATGGTATCGCAAACCTGTCATTCTGTAAAGCGAATTGTGAGCAGTGATAGTATGCCGATCGATACAGAGCATTAGGCACGCACCGGCGTAGGGGTACACATCGTACGAGCCAGTGTAACGAGAAACCTGTTGTCCAGAGCGCGGCACGAATTCTTTTAACGTCAGGTATCGAACGCCAAGAATTGCCTTCACATCACTGTCACCTTGCGATTTTGTAATAAGAAGCTCGAAATCCCTGCATTTATTTATTTTCACAGAACTGATACCGCGATGAACCTTTTGAACACCTCACATTTTTCACTTTAATCCTGCAAAGAACACTGCAATATACTCGCTAAAGCCCTCATCCAGCTCTAAGGACCAAATATGATGAGAAATAGCAATAAAGGAAGTAATATTCATAGTAGAATTGAAGTGCAATGATAAAACAGGTCACTGACTCAGTTCATAATTTGTTTAGCACCAAAACGAGATATAATTCATTAATAAAGAGTATCAAAGTTCCTGCCTTCTAGCAAAATGCTAAATTAAACTAACAATTTGATAAAACTAAAACGACTAAAAATTCTGACTCACGCGCTTTGTAAAGTTTACATACTGACCTTGACCACCTCAATACGTTTAACGGCGAAAAAAGGCATATTAGCGTCGACAAAATAAGAAAGGTACCTTTGTAGACGCAAGAGAGAGAAGCGAATACTCACGCGAAACATAAACACTAATACAATACAAAAATAGAAAACCGACATGAAATATCGCGAACAGCTTTTTACTGGCGACCGTGAAAAATGATATCAATTATCAGTAAATATAACATATTTGGGTAGTTTCTAATTAAACACAAAATGCAGAAATATGTATCATATATAATTTAAATTCAAAAAATATTTTACACTTTCAAAATTTCACAACTTATTTGGCTTTGGTCCCATTTTTGATGATTAGAACTACTTGGAATAAACATCCTTGCAAATGAATGCTTGCATAACCGTTCCGGATTTACAACCACACAGCCATTTATAGGCTTACAGAAGTACGCCATATCAGATGGCAAAATTAAAATATGAGGCTGTTGTTTCATAAAGGCATACGTTTTCCATAGATACGTGTCAACGTTCACCTCTTCAGCTGGTGGATAAAGTGGGTAGAAGCAAGCTTGCGACAGAATATGATTGGCTAATCTGCTCAATTTGCCCATTCTGAAGGAATTCCTGAAAAAGTAGAAAATATGTAAATATTTGTGATCAATTCTCTTCCTGTTAATCCTGTTTTCTTTATTTTATTAATCTGTATGACGAAATTGCATGGACTTCGGGAAAATATATGACAGTCATATTTCATTTTTTCAAAATTCCAATTTTGAAAATATTAAATTTTCGATCAAGTACGCTCTTACTACGTACCCGTTTGATGGGACTGTAGCAGAGTATATTGGGTACTAGGGTTGTGCAACAAATTAGAAAATTTCAGTTTGGTCGCACCGGCTATTTTTCTGTAGAGTCGAGTCAAGTTCAAGCCTACTCGAACTTTTGAGACCTCGAACGATTTCCAGTTTTTAAAGGTTCTCAGAACATTTTATATTTTGTTACCTAGAAGATGCAAATATCGCATTCAGAAATGCAGAATCAAGGCTGCGCCGCTTGCCCTTCCCCCCACATGCGCCGCTTACCCCGAGTTTGCAGTAGTTTAGAAATCATGAGAAGCCAGGACACAACCTCAGAAATAAGCTTAATACTAAAATATAATTTATAGCCCTATTATTTTATATAGATCGACCAGGTACAAAAAATACAGTGTATCCTATCTAAGTATAATTAAAATTGATTTTATACCAACTTTCATTACGCGAACTAAGCAAGTCTTGACGACTGTTAAGATAAAATTAAATTTGAATAGAAGCTGAAAAAAGGCAAGTAAATAGAAACGTATATTAGTTAGAATTTTGCGAATTTCTATACGGAGGGTACGTATTCTAACCCCTTCTAGGGCGGACACTATAACATGGGGGAAGTCCGTTCACCCCATGAGGTTTCTGCGGACGACCACTGTGTTTTTTGGCTTTCTGCCCATCCCGTAATTAGTTCTCGGAATGAGCGTGTGTTTTCCCTTGTCAAAGGAACCCGATGGTACAAGAGCCACCCTGCGCTCAACAAACTCTCCTTCTGGGGTGTGGCAGTTCTCAAGACTTACTGATTGTTCAGCAATGGAAGCGGAACGTACTGGCGCTTAAGCTTTCGAAATCTCAAGTGACGCTGCATTCGCATGACTGACCATGTAAAGGGGGAGGGTATGCGACTCCTGGTAAGTATTTCGGTTCTTTTGGCATATAATGATGTCGTGTCGAAGCGATCGGGCCGAAGATGAAGGTGAACTAACGCAACGACTATTGGGGTTTGCGATCGTCGCAAGGCTTCACCAAGGATATTGGTTGTCGTTAGTTCTGCCTGCGAAAGAAAAACTTATACTTTAATTCATCTTTTAACCATTTTTAGATCTGGCTATCAGCATCCTAACCACAGAGAAACAAAAAAAACATGTGACTTTTGGTAAAAAATTGGAAAAAATCGGGGTTTCTTAAAAGGCCGTAACTCTGAGACAATTATTGGTAGAAAAACGTATTTTTTTAATGTTACACAGAATTTCATCTACTTTAATTTTTGTAAGAACACTTTTACCTCTCAAATGTACAGGAAAGCACCAATTCAATGGAATGTGATATTTTGCACCTTTTCCCCAAATGAAGTAATTAAGAGAAATAAATGAGTGTCCCAGAAATCAGCTCCTAAAAGTACCAGATGACTGGACTATTACAACTGGAAGATGGAAAAAATCGCTTTTAAGTCCTTTAATCACACAAAAAGGTCCGTAATGTTTTGGGGCTAAGCCTGCATGGCTGTCACGCGCTTTATCGGCATGCTCGTAAGTTTTCACAAGAAACACATAATGTTGGCATATTAAAGCACTAAATTAAGAACTCGCAAAGGCGATCCCACCCAAATGGCAGACCTTTGTAGGGCTCCCACTACCGGGCCACGTCGCCTTGTGAGAAGGGCGCCCCGAATCATGTTCTCGAATGTTCTGGAATGATGGTCGCATTTAAGGGCCCTGGATATGAAGGTAAATTCGTATAAATAAGATTTAGGGCAAACGATGAAGCCATTTTGTCTCATTTTTTGTATAAATACTCTAAAGAGTGTAAACACTAGAAATAAATTTTCCTCAAAGCATCGTTGTAGTAATGTGTTCTACTATTCAGCGAAGAAGGGAGCAGGTAAGGCCGTTTTAGAGCCCGGATTTTCCTTTGACCGATGCTAGAGAGAATGGAAAAGAGTGCCTGGTACTACTATGACCGACAGTGATTCATTCAGAGGGGAACGCACCAAATACGAAAACTATAGGCCTCTACCCAAATAGGTATGTTAATTGCCAAAGGGTAAAATTTTCGGCAACTTACTCCTAAAGTAATGCCTTGTACGTTAAGTGACAAAGTACAAGTTCTCTGTATACAAAAGCAGATTGTACAAACGTGCAAGATATCAATTTTCTGTGCCGCCCAATTTTCTCCGAAAAATAACAGATTTATTCACATTGTACACATATTTTACATGTTTTCACAACTCAGGGGCTGTCTGTAATAACCGCTTATAGAAATCTAGTCTAGCGCTCCGTTTCCTTGACCCTCCGACAGCTTGTACAGAAAGGTTTCAAATGGTTATTTTTCAAACATATACTGAAATGTAAAATGTAACTGCGCATCTTCTTTTCCTCATGAAACAACAGTAACGCAGTATCACGTCCGTTTGCACTAACAGGTCCCCGAAATAACTTTTCATCGAAAAAACAAAAGAAGTCCCCTGATTACGAATATCTTGGTTCAATTTTCGGAATCTCGGTCAGGTTTGTGTAAATAATTTTTTCAAACAATTTAATAATTTATTATCAAACAAAGTTTATAAAATAATTTTTAACATTGCCGAGAAAATAAAATGAAACTTTGTTGCCTCTTGCACTTTTTTCTACGGTTAAACCGTTTGCAATCAACATAATAATCGTAATAATTGATAATTCATATATTTGATTAACAATGCGTCTTTTCTGGAATAGAATTAATAATCTTATTTCTTAAGAATTCAAGAATTTAGTTTCAAAATAATTTAATTTGTTTAAAATTGTACCCTATGGGAATTTACACACTCATTTAGTTAGGGGGCCCTAGTTTTCGCATTCGGTGTGTTCACCCCTGAATAAACCACTGTAAGTCATATCAGTACCAGGCACTTTTTTCTTTTCTCGCAAGGATCGCCCAAAGGAAAATCGAAGCTCTAAAACTGCCTTACCTGCTCCCTGCTTCGCTGAATAGTAGACACCATAACCAGAACGATGCTATCGAGGAAAATTTATTTCTTTTAATTTTTACATGAACACCAGATTTTTTTAAAGCGGCATGTAGCGATAATCTGTATAATCTTTAGAGTATTTATACACAAAATCAGCCAAATGGTTTCACCGTTAGCCCTGAATCTTATTTCTATGATTTTGCCTAGATTTCCAGTGCCCTTAAGTATGAATCCGCCTCAATAAATTATCGTTAGGGGGGGTCCGTACATCGTATTCTTATATTAGGTCATCATCGGATAGGCAATCCAGGGGCAGGCTTGTCCCCAATTGGCATGGGGTTGCTGGGTGTCAGTGAGTATAGGTGTTTGCACTGCGCAATACAAAAACGCTGGGATCCCATTGGCGATTGAGGCTTGAATGTCATTACAAGAGAGTGCTTTAGCAATGTCCACATATAGAACATAGGTTCCGCTGGAGGTTGGTGCTTCGCCACCATTGTTGGCTGGAATTTGAATTCCGTTGTAGGCTACTTGGATACTGTTTAAAGCAGGTACCGGGGCACCGTTGAAGGTTGGTTGGAACTTAAATTCCATAGACCTTTTTATCCTAGACGTCGCCAGTGCGCATGGGCCGGACTTTTAAGTCATTTTCGGTTTTTTAGCAGCTTTATGTTGAAATGTATGGCAAATGTTATCAATAAAAATAATAGCAAAAAATATTTGTGCAAATAAAAGAGATTTTAAACGTCGGAAAAATCTGAAGTATATTGAAAAAAATTAACCGGCGAAAAAAGTGCGAAAAGTGCGGCGACCCAACCCATTGCTTACATTTGTCGGCACTTGTCATCTTCGAAAAAATGTTCAAAAATCACGAAAGATGATGTTCCAGGAGCAAAATTAGTGCACAAAACAGTGCAAGAGCACAGTATTCAACAGCTTACACCAATAGCATTGAACGCATCGAGAACGTTCCGCGGGAACCTTCGTAACGTTTCAGGAACGGTACCTGAGCGTGTCAAATGACCGCCGATTGGGAACGTTCCAGGAACTTTCGACTAGGACCTGAGGGAAACTGTTATTTTTCTGTTATTTTTAACGACAATTATCTCGTAAACCGTAAGAGATAGGTAAAAATGGAAGTCATTTTTGAGTTTTGCGTACCGCGTGTACTACATAGTGATATGATATCCATATTATAAACTGACATCAATTTTGATCTTTTTTATTTTGATCGGATATTTGTTGATAATAATAACTAACACGACAATTTATTCTTTGAACGTTCATCAGTTACGGACATTTTACACGCTCAGGGAACGTTCTAAAGGTTGCCGCGCAACGTTACAGGATGCTTTCCGAAACGTTCCGTGCTATTAGGGTAAATAATAGCTGAAATGCAGGAAACGACCTTTAAAAAGAAAAAAATGTGATTTAGTGGAAAGGTTAGTTGAGGTTATATTCTTCGGGTATTAATCTGTTCTTTTATTCATGAATATCTTTGCTAATGCTTATTTACATATTAAATCAAGCATTATCAAAGAGTTGCCGAGCTTTCAAAATGTTTTGACAAAAATAACTTATATAATACTTAAACTTAAGAACGCAAAAAATTATATTTATTATATTATATTATTATAATAATTATATTAATTATATATTATATTATTAAAACGGAAAAACTATACGAGGTCTTAAAAAAATAACGAGACTTTTCGTTTTCTGCCAATACTATTTATTTATTCGTTAATATCAATTTTGTCCCCTTCAAAATAGTCCCCCTAGGATATAAAGTACTTATGCCAGCGCGTTTTCCAGTCTTCAAAGCACTTTTGAAATTCACTTTTCGATATGGCATTCAGCTGCTTTAGCGTTTCTGCTTTTATCTCATTGATGTCGCCAAAACGTCTTCCTTTCATGGATTTCTTCATCTTTGGGAATAGGAAAAAGTCACAGGGGGCCATGTTCGGCGAATACGGTGGTTGTGGCATCAATACGCTGTTGTGTTTGGCCAAACACTCACGAACAAGCATTGAGGCATGGGCAGGTTGCATTCTCGTGTTGCAGTCGCCATGACTGATTTTGCCACAAAATTGGTCGTTTCTTCGAACTGCTTCACGCAAGCGACGTAAAACTCCTAAATAATATTCTTTATTGACCGTTTGACCCTTAGGTAAGAACTCATGATGCACTAAACCGTTGAAATCGAAAAACACAGTGAGCAAACCTTCACGTTTGATTGAACTTGTCCTGCCTTTTTCGCTCTTGGTGACATTGAATGCTTCCAGCTGGACAATTAAGCCTTAGTTTCGACGTCATATCCATAAACCCATAATTCATCACCTGTTATGGTTCAATCGAGCAATGTAGGGTCGTTAGTCACTTCATTTAGTAAAGTTTGAGCGACGTCACGGCGATATTGCTTTTGGTCGAAATTTTAGCAGTTTCGCGACAAATTTTGCTGCCACACGTTTTATGTGTAAAACATCCGTAAAAAATGCTTGACATGAGTCGTATGATATAAGGACATCCTCAGCAACCTCTCTACTAGTAATTCGACGATCGCTCATAATCATTTTTTCCACTTTCTCGTCGGTATCGCCCGTTACCGATGTGCGAGGACACCCAGGGCGCTCGTCATCTTCAGCCCATAAAATTTGAAAAGTCTCGTTATTTTTTTATTAAACCTCGTATTTATGTATTTATCACCGCTGTATATGAAAGATGTAAAATTGATTAGTATATTCGTTTCACCGGGAAATTATTAAAAAATGACTCAGAATTGTTTAAAATTGAAAAAGAGAACTAAAAAATTTAACATTGTGTTATAATATATTTATATGAATAATCAATATGAACTCAAAAAAGTTCTGAACTGCGAATCCTTCAAATAATAAAACTCGTGTAAATATTCACTCCGATTTTTGAAGACGAATATTGTGTTGTCTCATGAAGCCAAAGTATATTCGTGAATATACGAATATACAAATAAATTTTCCTTTCATATAAAGTGGTTATAAATACATCAACAAAATTTAGTTTTTCGTGCTCAAGTGAAAGTATTAAATACATTTTATTTTGATCAAAACATGTAGGAAGTTCGAACACCTGATTTTTTCTTTTAAAGCTTGTTTCCTGTATTTTAACCGTCGTTTAAGCTGTTTAATACTGTGCTCTTCCTCTGATTTGTGCACTAATTTTGCTCCTGGAACATCATTTTCCGTCATTTTTGTTTGATTATAAAAAATTTTTTCGAATATTAAAATTGCTAACAGATGTAAACAATGAGCTGGGTCAAAGGCTGATGCTTGAGCTACATTGAAAATGGGTGTTTGGGCACGAGGGTATGCCCACTCCAATGTATTTTGAGGGGGTACTTAAGAGATTGTTGCGAGGCGAATCAGCGACACCAAGTGGATGTAGCAAGATCTATAGTTCTCGGCAACGCTCCAGCACTTCCCCTAGGAAAAATTCTTTTAAGGTTAGCTTTACCTTTAGGGCAGAGTCCCATGGGAGAGACACACTTGTTGCAAAACGCAGTCTCAAATCACTACACATGCCAGCCAGTGAAAGTGCTTCTATTGATTATCAGGAGAATAATATTATTTGAAATATCTTATGATTTGACTTTTTACGTTTTGCGCCAAGTTTGGCGCTGACATGTGCTGACAAAGGACGTCATTGCTGATGCTAATGAATAAATTTTAATGATATTTCAGTAACGCCTAGGGAAGTAGCAATTATTATTTTTCTTTCGCCACTTTGCTTATGGGCGGGTGCTTGAGCACTAGGATGGTTTTTATTTATACTCGGTAGAATTTGTTTGAGAATGAGTAGCCATACTGTATTTTGTTTCTTGATTTTACGTGTTATAATTATTTTTTGTTTGACTTCACTAATTTCTTTACGAATAATCTCGAGAAAAAAAATATCATTAAATAAACGGAAGAAAAACCCTTCTTATATAGAAAAAAGCCGAATAATTGGTAGTAAATATTATAAATAAAATAGTGCTCTTGTAACATGTACACATACAGCACGATCGAAGTTAGCTACACTTTTCTTACTATGAAATATATCTATAGTTTTATGATTATTATATGTACTCTATTTTCCTTGACCAACTATTTTAATCAATAAATGTGACTAAATTATAGACAGGGTGTCTAAAAAGTCCCGGGACGGTTGGATATTTCCTCAGGTAAAATATTTTTCAAAAAAGTGAAGGTCATTCCTGAATTAAATTTCAACGAGGAATTTAATGGTGACCTTCATTTTGACCTTGAAGTTGACCTTCAGGGCTTTTTGAAGGTCAAATTTGTTTGTTTAAAATGGGAACCCCCTTTTTATATCTGCAATCGATAGAGCGGAAAATTCTACGTTCAGTACGTACCCAAGTCATAGTTCAATTGCAACGTTGAAGGTCAGTTAGAGGTTATTTGAAATTAACAAAGTTTTCCAATAGGTCAGTGCGATTCCTGAAGTAAATTTCAAAGAGAAATTCATTGGTGAGCTCTATTGATCTTGGTGATTATCTTCAAGGTTTTTTCCAAGCAGTTTACGTTTACGTTTAGCATTACCCAGGAACAACAACGTGGACGCAGTAAATTCTGTTCCCTTTAGGGTGCTTGGGGTTCCAGGTGTTCTGGTGAGTTGTGTTCCTCCCCAAAGAGTTATACAGTCCTATACCGTTTTTCGATACCTAAGTCAATACCTAAGGCGGTACCATAAGTCCTTTACCGCTTTCCATACGAATATTACGAATCGAAACTAAATTTACGTATTACGAGTACATACTTACTATCTTTCGCTGAAAGATGATTATGGCGCAAGCTAAACTTTCGGAACGAGAGAGGGTATCTGTATTAATCATGCGTGGTTGGGGAGATCGAGTTCGATCTCATGATCAAATTCTTTTGCTTTTTAATCACACTTTTCGTAATGGAGAAGGGTTAAATCCTGTCTCAAAATCAATAATTAAAAGAACAGTAAGGCGCCTTATGAATCATGGATCTATCAAGGACCTTCAGAGAACTGGTCGGTCCAAATCTGCAGGATCTGAAAGATGCAGATGGAAATAGCCCAAGCATTTGTTGAAAACCCACACCTTAGTTTACGTCGAGCTAGTGATGAGTGTAACGTTGCTCCTGAGACAGTGAGAAATATTTTAAAAAGCATTAATTTCCATCCTTACAAAGTTCATCTGGTACAAGAGCTCAATGAAGACGATCCTGATAGTCGGGTTGAATTTTGTGAAATTATGATGAACAGAATTGATAGAGATCCTCTTTTCTTGTACAATACAGGATTTTCAGATAAAGCTACTTTCACTTTAAAAGGTGAAGTTAACAGGCGAAATTGTAGATATTGGTCTGACCCAAATCCTGATTGCATGTTCGAGAGCATGCGTGAGAGGCAAGGGGACTCACGCTAATCAAGCACCCCGAAACGTAAGAGGCGGGGGGACTCACGCTAATCAAGCACCCTAAAGGGAACAGAATTTACTACGTCCACGTCGTTGTTCCTGGGTAATGCTAAACATAAACGTAAACTGCTTGGAAAAAACCTTGAAAAAACCTTGAAGATCATCACCAAGATCAATAGAGCTCACCAATGAATTTCTCCTAAAAATTTACTTCAGGAATCGCACTGACCTATTGGAAAACTTTGTTAATTTCAAATAACCTCTAACTGACCTTTAACGTTACAATTGACCTATGACTTGGGTACGTACCTGAACGTAGAATTTTCCGCTCTATCGATTGCAGATGTAACAAAGGGGGTGTCCATTTAAAAAAAAAAAAAAGTTGACCTTCAAAAAGCCATGAAGGTCAACTTCAAGGTCAAAATGAAGGTCACCATTACATTTCTCGTTGAAATTTACTTCATGAATGACCTTCACTTTTTTGAAAAATATTTTACCTGAGGAAATATCCAACCGTCCCAGGACTTTTTAGACACCCTGTACACAAGGCTATATTTTAATTGAAAGATTCTAACCCCTCTTGTATAAAAGTAGCATTTAAGTACACTATTGAATAGTTTAAATTATATCTCCTTATTACAACATGTATAATTAGACGATAGAAATCAATTTTTGGGTCCACTCTTGAGTGTTATATGATTCAGCTAAGGTAAGAGAGGAAGGGCATAATTAAAAGGGCGATATAATTGACGACATATGGAGCGAGCTTGTGTAAGAAAAATAGAGGGGAGTTAACTTCTTATAGTCGTTCAATCTACAGGCGAGGGGTTTGGACAGATAGTGAAGGGCCTTACTACTAATAATTATTTCTGTGTATTTATATTATAAAATCATATCATATATCATAATGAAAAAGATGTGCTTGAATTCTTACTCATCTGCGCATCTTCCAAAGGCATGTGACAAAAGCTCTGTATCATATATGAGCAGAAAACGGCATTAAACAAGCGAAATTTTGATAACTTTCAATCGGCTTGGGGCAACGGAAACCCAGCTCGTGAAACAAGATAAAATTTGCACGAAACACTTTTAAGAGAAGAAGCGCGACTCGCTTTCGCAGACAGAGGTGGTACGAATGCAGAAAAGGAAACTAGATACCGACAAATAAGAAAAAAGAGCAAAAAGAATCTCCAATGCTACAATTGCAAAAAAGGAGGACGCTACGCATCTCCGTGTCGAAATAAAAAATAAAAACACGAATCTGGTGAGTCATGCGACTATGCATTCGTAGCAGATCAGAAATGAGTGGAATCCAACGAATAAGGAGAATCGATCAAACCATTGAGCGATGTGAGCGACAAATTGCTGAACGAAAACACGAGTTACATTTAGGGGAGAAAGAACTGTCAAAATTAAGGGACTTATAAACGGAGTTTGACGTAATGCGAAGATCGAAAAAGTCTTGTACGTTCCTGATCTCAACACAAATCTTTTTTCGGTTGGAATGTGCACCGCGATGGGATTTGAAGTAAAATTCAAAGGTAGTCCTAATAACACAGAACACGGTCCTATAAACATCGCAAAGCGATGTAGAAGCCAATGTGGTCACGAGTTTACGCGTGTGGAATGAGTGTCTCGAGCATGTAAACAAAAGCGCGATACGTGTTTTGATCTAAAAGGGTCTCACGAGGGGAATCAGTTTGTCAAAAAAGGACGATTTCTTTTGCGCTTCGTGTCAGATCGAAAAATCACATCGGTAGCCGTTCAAGCGCGATGGTAAAAAAGTGCCGACAATCTCGGTTAAGCTCGTGTACACAGATCTTTGTGGTTTGATGTCAGTTGATTCAAAGTGGTCCGGCTTTAGAGACCTTTTCACAATTCTTAACAATTAAATTCATACCTAAGGTGAAAAAATTAGACTATTTAAATTGTAGTCTTTGGTGAGCCTGCTCAATTAATCGCCAATATCTCCAACCTACCAGTGATATCTAGAGAGAGTTCATCTGAGCTACAGTCACTATTGAACGAATTAAGTGAGGCTGCGGAAGCATTGGATTCTTTGAGGTTTCCCACTGACAAACGGGATGATCTTTCCGTCTACATGCCCTTAAAGCATTCGAAAAGATCAAGTCCAAATCTTGGGAGGATAATTTGGGAGCTTCGACCACAAAGCCGAAATATAATACCTACCTTTATCATATGCGCTTCCAAAGAATTCTCATTCTTGGAAGTCAAAAAAACCAGTAGGTTTCAAGTCTCATAATGCCATCATCGACAAATTAAAGGTTTCTTTCCTTTACTCAGAAAACACTTCTTGTTCTAGGGTTAGAAGCTCAAGTAGAAAACTTTAGACCAGCGCCCGGAGTTCTTTGAATCTAAGTAGTTTTGTTTAAAATACTTATGCCGATAACGCGCCTCATGTTTTCCATCGATAAAACGGTGATCGCTCGAGAAGCTACCAACTATTGCGTAAACGACACTACCCTTAATTCTGAGTGGCATCCCCTGCGAGGCTTAGTTCTAGCTAATAACTTTATGACTGGGGCAGGCTCTCCTGCTAAAAGCAGATGTATAGTTCTAGACACATTAAGGAAACGAGCAGAAGATATTCCGATAACTCAGCAGACGATATTTGGCTGCATCATAACTGACCCCATTCGAGCACCAGACCATAGCTTGGCACCAATAGCAACCTTTGATCATTGTTGCCTTACAACAAAATCTGTTCTCAGGATGCTCTCAACCTGCCTACAACACGGCGGGTGGCAATTTTATGTAGGGCACCAGTGTGAGTGACGTCAATTTTGTCGTCCTCTTACGACGAGGCAGGCGGAATATTCGGGATTGTACATTTAATCACGACTGTGAGTATAGTGTTGTGGTATGTTGTACGTTTGGTGTCATTATTGTTCAGTGGATGTCACGTCATTCACTTCTTACCTATACTGTCTTAGGTTAAGATGACACGGACACATACATTTTATATTCTAACGCAGCGTGTTGGACAGGTCCCTGTCAGTATTCAGTAGGCAACTCGTCTCGGCACTTAAAGAGACATCTTAGTGTTATTTTCGGGTAAATCTTGTGAGTCAATTGTCTTCTTGTTCCTATAATGTTCATATTCACACTAAAGCGAATTTTAATACAAAGTACAGGTTCATCATCAGTTTGTCTTATCAGTCTATTCTAATTCACTACAATACGTTCTTTTCAGTTCTATCCGAAATAGTCATATTCACGTAGTAAGTCAGTAGCAAGGATAATGCTAATTATAACGCATAACGAGACCCATGTTCTAAATCTAAAAATAGAATAGAATGAAGATGGACAATACGAGTTTTCTTATATGAGCGATTCTCCACAGACAGGACATTTTTGGTAAGGGCAACTTTTTTTGGAAAAGATTTTCAACATTTTTTTTCTTAATAAGAGTTTCTTAATAAGCCAATTCAATATCTTCAAAAAAAAGGCCCTATACATGTTCAAACTTAATTCTCACCTGAAAGAATGTAGAAAATCAAAAATTTTGTCCATTTTTCATTTTCTGGTTGTCTGTAAAGTAAAACAATACTGTAAAACATTAACACAGTAAACGTAATATGGCAGGGAAGAATATTTTTATTTAAAAAATGTAAAGTTTTTCCAAAATTTTAGAGTTTCCGAAAATTCCAAAGTTTCAGTTTTCTTAGTCAAAAGTACGAAACACGCTGACTTAGCTAATAGCTTCTAGTGTGCTTTGTAAAAAATTATTGTTAAATAGGTCAAAAATTGAAAGTAAAAAAAGTCATTTTAGTACTCTTGATATTATTATTTACGTATTAACAACTAACAAAAAATTTGACTGGAAACTTCTCAGTGGTGCCAAAATTAACTGACAGGCTATAAAACAATTTAAAAATTCGAGGGAACTATCGTGATTTTAGTACTTTTGTACTAAAAATCACAAGATGATAATTAAAAAATCTCAGTATTCCTAAAACAAACTGGGGATGACTTTTTAGGTTTTCAAAAGGAAGAACATCGACTGCACTTTTGACGTCCATATAAGTGTAATGAGCTCTCGGACTAGTAACGATACTATTTACTTTTTAAGATATCGCACATGATTCATAGTTTTATAATAAATTACATTGTCCTTAAACGCTCAAAATTTAGCTTAATACTTACGAACTCAATTCCTCGTTTCCAAGGTGCTTCAGAATATCAACGGCAGATATTCCTATCGTCAGGCCGTCAATATTAAGCATACACGGATCTGGCATAGAATGGAGATTTGGACTTTGCAATGACCTAGGCAAATAGTATTGCGGAGTTGGATAAACTGGTTCATGATGAGAATCTCGATACGAAGCTACAATGACTACTTGAGTACATTTCCTGTAAATAATTATATTATATTTGCTAAATACAGAATTTGGAATATAAAAAATTGATGATCATTTTAAAAAAGTCCTTTCAGCGGTTATACAGCTTTTACAAACACATCGTATTTTTCGACTTTACATGCATAATGTAGGTATTTACTAATTGACTTTAAGCTTTCTTTATAATCGCGTTTCATCGTATAGCAAAAAATGTAATGGCGTTCAGCATATAGTACATTATGACACTAAGTGTGGTACGTGCGTTTGCAGGACGAGTCGTTCGCGAGCGCAAGCCGGAGACAAGTACTATAAACACGCGAGACTATAAGGACGTACCACCCGTGGTGCATACGATACTTTATGCAACAAATATCTGCTATGGGCTATTCAAAAAATTTAGACTTAAGCGGCCCAGGGAGGAGTCGGAACGGGGCATGGGATCCATGACGTAATCCTGGAGGGGGTGTAAGTTGGGAGATACCCATAATGAAGGAATAGAACAATCGTTCTTTGCACAACTCCTCTCTCTAGGTATCATGGGACCCTGTGGCTGGTGTGAGAGCTTAAGTGACTCATCAAACTGTAAGTCTGGAATAGGTAAACCAGAGAGGATGCATAAAGAGGTGTAGCTCCAGGGGGCAATCAAAATTTTCCTTGAACACCCCGACACGCCCTCTTAAATGAAGCCGGAAATGCCACAGTTTCAAAGCAGGCGACAGTCAAAAAACTAATAGAAACAATTACGCCTCTGATCCGGGACCCTCATCCAACCCACCGCCAAAGGTGGACGGCTCCTCAGGGGCCAGCCCACCAGGAGTAGCGCAGACTTCTGAAATCGATAACAATATTGTCGCTACGCTAAAAGAACAGCAAACGGGACTCAGACCCCCAACAGGGAGTTGAAACGGCAGAAGGCTCAGGAAACAAAAAGGTAATTATTTTCGCGCAAATTGCTAACAACGCCCTTGCGAGAGTTACCGTTAAGTCGGGTTATGCTGAAGCCTGTCTAATTCCCGAGGAATAAGACAGGCTGAGGGAAAAATTCTCTAAAAAGATTGATGCGTTACTTTGAGGGAAGCGTACTCCTAGATTCAATGATATCAAGGGTACAGAGTGCCTATAAAAGGTACAACAGAATGACCGTACTGATTTTTGGCACCTCCGAGTATCCGTACAGTGTTCTAAGACGCCTGAGTTTCTAGAAACCCACTCTACATACAGATTCATAAAAGGTTTATTCCAACAGAGAGGGACCCAGTCCAAAGAGGAAGGGCTCTGCGTTAACGACAGGAATACCCATATTACACCAAAGATATATATGTATACCACAGCAAAGGCGTCTCAGGTGTTCTAATCAGGCGTATATCAGTGGTGTAGACAGGGTTGTCCTGATTCAAGAACTCTGGTTATACAGGGAAAGGATTAGTGGCTTGGCAGAGCATGACTTCATATGCAATGAAGCGCGCGAAAAAGAACCACGTACATGCATAGCCCTCAAATATATGCATGCGACTTTGCTTCCTAGCTCTGCTCCAGGAACGAGGGAAGGTCTGATTCCGCACTTACAGGAGATCAGGATTCCTCTGCTATTGGGCTGTGATGCAAACTTCCACCATAAAGTGTGGGTACCACAAACATCAACGGCAGAGGAAAAGATTCTATTGAATACCTAGCGGGAACAGAGCCAGAGAATCTAAATCGTGTTTATACTTCTACTTTCTAGATTAAAAACAGTAGCGAGGTTCTAGACTTGATCATATGCTCGAAAGAACTGAGGGAAAGAATTGAGGGCTGGAGTGTCTCGGGTGAGGAGTCTCTTTCGAACCACAAATATACAAATGTAAGAATTTATAAACAGGAACACCCGGAAGCTCGCCTTAAGCACATTAGGCTCAGTGGTCTGAGTTTGTCTAAGAGATGAAACAACGCTGAACCACCTGTGGAAGTTCACTTCCCGGGTTTTCAGGGAACTCAAACCCACAGAGAAGTGTAAGGTTCAAGCCAAAAGAAGAAGGGTGACTGGAATTCCGCAACCAATGACGTTGATTCCAAAACGTTTAATGGGCCGTTGGATCCTTCTGCTCCTTTAGATCGTCAGGGGCGGGTAGCGTGTATAAAGCGCTCTTACAAAAGGCATGGATTACACCCCACTCTGTAGAAAATAATTAGGGCAAGCATTGTCCTAAAACCTGGTTCTCTAACCCTTCATCCTGAGTACACTGGAGAGGCTAGTCGAGAGATGCATCAGGGATGATGTGATTTTAGCCTCCACGCTGCATAGAGAGAAGCATGCTTTTCAGGCAAGCTATTCGGTGGAATATGCGCCCCATGCTATCTTGACAAAATTGGAGCAACAGCTGGGACACTGAAGGATACGCTGATGTACAAAATATCAAAAGTTGACGCTCCTGCATTTGTGGTGGGAGACTGACGATCTCAGACTCATTTAAGTATCTAGGGGTAATCCTAGATAGAAAATTGAACTAGGCGAAGCATTTTGAGACCCAATGCAGGAAGTTTGTCATAAAATTTTGGATGTGCAGAAGGACCTTTGGTTTGGCGTGGGGTTTAGGGCCTAAAACGCTTGCTTCATCTTACTCCACTATCCTAAAATCTTGGTTCCTATACTCCGACGTGGCCTGGCGACTACGGGTGAAACTTGAAACGATTCAGAACAGGCTGCGACAAATACAAACGATAGCGTTTAGGAATCTTACGGGAGCAATGAGGACTATGCCCACAGTGTCGATAGGATTCATTCTCTGTGAAAGAGCTGACGCGGTGATTCGTCTAGCAACAGGAAATAGATATAAAATAGGTGACTAGACACAGTAGGATCCCGAGTGACATCAGCACACAACCAATTCTAGAAATAAGGCAAGATAAAATAATAAACTGCTTCAACTTCAATGGGAAACCTGGTACACAGATGGCTCAAAAAGAGTGGGAGGATCAGGCACAGATCTGATCTGATCAGGATCAGCTTTTAAAGTCCCTGCAAACTGCTACTATGGGTGAGATAAGTCATTTATTAAGTACTTCCAGACAATGGGTACATTTTCTTTAATCTATTGGTACCTTAAGTGCTTTTTGTGTGGGTGACATCATATTCACAATTCGAAAAATTGCAGAAAGTACCAAAAAAACCTGTAGGACATCTCTAGTAAGATTAAACAATTGCCAAAAGAGTCAGCCACGTATTATATACCACATAAACTCAGTATCACAACCTGCTACTTATGTTCATCAGATCCTGCAGAACTTCTGGTTTCGCATTTCATACTATGGTATCAGAGGTTATCCATAAATTACGTAACTCATTTTTGTCATGTGTACCGGGGGATATTGTGGATGCGGGGGACTAGACTACTAGTCTACTAGACTCTTTTCGAAAATTAAAACATGAAAAACTGTCTCGGCTAACAGGAAAATATCCATAAATATTTATTTTTATTTCTTTTTTTACAAGTATCTACCTCCAATTATTTATTTTTTTTATATTTCTGACGTTTATTTCAAATAGAAAATATTATGCAAGAGATTTAGACAATGTATAGATATAATTGTATGCATTTAAATTTAATGAATAATTAAAATAACTGTAGAGTTATTAAAAACTATTATTATATTTCAATTAATCCTTACCCTTTCAAACTTTCCATTACAGTACGGATTGTTTTCTCGAATAAGTCTTGATAAGTACGATGATTTAGTACGCATCCAATTTGTGGATGAGTATACTCAACGAAAGGTCCAATTAAAATAAGAACATGAGGCTCTTCCTCCTTTATTCGATCCAAAAGATTGATCAGAGGGTCGTAACTCAAATCATCGATTGTCGTAAACGGCCCAGCCGCAATCATTATATTAATATCATTTTTTAATTTAGGAGCATCTGAAGGTAAAGCATATCCATTAGAAAAGACGTTCTTCGCTTCTAAAAGGTTTCCCGTTATATTTGTACCTTCTACTGCTAATATCTGACCGGGGAAAATCGAATATTCTGCCACTTTACTTAAATCCACAGGCACGACGTTCGACTTGATTTTCATATCTCCAATCATATCACGATAGGGAAAAATGCCTTCCAATTCTGTGGAAACTTTGTTGAGCTTCCCTTGCATGTCGCAGCGAATTCGACCCCAAGTTACGAAATTTGTTTGAAAAACTTTTTTCACGTCTGACGTGCATACTAACGTATCATCCTGGATTCTACTCCACTTTTTGCAAACCTTTTTCCCTAATTTCATGCAAGCGACAGCTCGTTGGGCGGCTGCATCAGTGATTACGTCAAACATATACCCTGTATCGTTTGGAACGTGGGGATCATCAGTTCGGTTTATAGTGACACGAACATGCTTCTCGTTTTTCCATGATTTTATTTTTTCTCCATAAGAAACTAGAACTTTACCAGGTCCTGATTTTATTGAGGAACGACTTGGAGTGCTTCTGTAAAAGACAATAAAGATCAAGTAAAGAATTGAATCAAAATTGTTTACCTTTTGTACTTAAACGATGAGAGTGATAATTGAAGTATATATAATTGTATATATTAAATGCAGTATAAAGTGCCGGCCATCGACATGTAGAAATGGATCGCTAACCCAATGGGAGAAATGCTAATAGCCGTGAAGGTTTTTTCCAGTATTTATGCACTGGGCAGTGGCCTCTAGTGGAGAGCTTAGTTACTAGGTTATAGTGTTGGACATCAGTATGACGAAATAACGACGGTACCTAATTTCGCCCGCCGAAATATATGCAGGAGGGGGAGGCGGTCAAAATAACGAGACCAGTTTGTTTATTATTATATAGTAGATTATAATGAACAAATTAATCATTAAAAAGGCCATTGTATGTGCGCCAACGAAAAATTTGAGGTGAGTTAACCTCAAAATCTCAAAGACAGGCCGCAGGGGTGGTTTTAACCACCGCAGTTTATTATTATTATTATTATTATTATTATTATTATTATTATTATTATTATTATTACACCATTTAACCGTTTCCCTTTCGGGGTAGGCGTGACTCACTCGGTAGAGAGGGGAGTAGTGTGGCAGTTAGGTGGGAAAAACTCGGATACGCGAAATTTAAATTTAATTTTACTTTGCGATAATCGCTATAAATAAAACTTTAAAATTTTAAGAAAATTAGAATAAATGGCAGAATCGCCTCCTCGAAGACAGCACTACAATCTAAAGAAATTATGTTTTTTTATACGGAATCAATTTGAAATCGAAAAAGTTAACGCTTTTTCAAAAATTAAGTGCAATAATAACAAGTACTTGGAACAAAACTTTCTTTTTTTAATATATTGGCCAAAATTGTTTTTCACCATAAGTGCAGTTGCATGTTATTTTTTTATTTGTTCAAAATTTATTAAATTAAATAATAATAGGGTCGATTTTGTTATTGAATTAAATAGTTATTGAAACAATAAAGTTTTTTTAATAACAGAAAGCCCTTAGGCGTTTAAGAGACTTTTTCAGAAGTAACCAGAAATAAAATTGTTTGAAACAAAAACGACTAAGTAATATGCGGAAAAGCTAAATTAAAAAAAGGCGTTACCGTCAATTAAAAAATCATTCACGCAAATCACAAGAAATGTATATCATAAGAAGTCTCTTACAATAAGAGAATTTACAATAATAACTTTTCGGAACAAACACCCCTTTTACCTCAAATTCAATTACAGATTTCAACTTTTGACATTAAATCTTAAAAAATATATCAAGTATTTAATTGGACAATTTTAAATTTCAAACTTTGAACGATTTAACAGTTGAACGATTCCTGATTTCAAAATATAAATCCACGCTATCATTTTTAATATCCTAAACTGAAGAATGAATTGCTAAATTTGTTAATTTATAGAATTTTGTAATAATTATAACTCAGAAACAATACAAATGTAACTATTATGACTTGGAATGAATAAGTGTGCAATTAGTCAAATTGAGCAATTTAACTTTAAAATGAATAATTTACAAAAATGAAACAATTAGAATTCTAACGTTTAAAGTTGAAATTTAACACTAAAATTGTAACGCTTCAACGTTTTCTTTATTAAACAATTCACATTCAGATTACGCATGTAAGGTGGACGTTTTTGCAATAAATTTATTTAATTTTGCTATGCTTTTTGTATGTTCAATTTCGAGTGATCATCAATATCTAGAGCGAATATTTCATATGATTTTTTTCCAATGATTCAATAAAAATTTAAAAAATTAAACAAATATTAAATCAAATAAGAAATTGCATACTTTGCATACTTTCTTTTTAATTACATGAATATAATCAACTTTTTGCTAAAACAGTGCTGCTGTTTCCTTGGATTCTGTCAATATTTGAACCTCGAACAAATAAATTAAATGATAAAATCGCTAATGCATTAATTGTTTCTGATATCTTACATGTGTTAAAAAGTTCATCTTTCCTTGCAGCATTACATTTATAAGAAAATTGCGGTTTTCAATTTTTCAATTTTTGTCACAAAGCAACAATATATAAAAGAATTAAAGTAACAAAATTGACCATTTCAACTTCGTAAATTTGTATCTTAAGAGAAAATACACAAAGAGACTCACTATCAGCTAGAATTATTGCATCTTCACTCATAGAACATAAAATAATTCTAATAATGTTTAACTTTTCAACATTGATCGCTTTTAGTTGAAAATTCATGTATTTTGTTGAAAATTAGAATTACTATGAACAATTTTTATAAGCCAATTCTTTTCAGCGTTTTTTCTCATAGAAAACATTGCTTGTTTCACGCTAACTGCGAAGATTTTTTATAAGGATCATAATTTATAACAAAAAATTAGCATTTGTTAACATTTACTGCTTCTATAAACATGTTTACAAACAAAATTCTGAATAAATAAGTTTTTCTCATAACTAAAATGATTTTTCTGACCAAAAGCGATTCCGAATTGTATTGAAAGTCATTTAAATACTTCGAGCTCCATAAAACATAAATAACATAGATTTTTATTTTAAAATTATTTACAAAAATGTCCCAACTAGCGGTTTCTTCGTAAAAAAATTCTTTTTTCTTCAATTATTATTGGCATGATATTTATTGCGTTGATTAAACAACGAAGATGATTAAAAAATAATTTACCACAGAAATTATCCGACAATAAACTAACTACTTTTTAGCAAGGTTTCGAAATGACAACTTCCCGCACTCTATACATTCCTCAAAAAGCGAAGATTCAGTGCATGTGCTGTCACGAAAATTTATTATATAATAAGTAAATAATAAATATAATATAATATAGTGTAATAATATAAATATAATAAATAAATCAGTATAAATCCATGCATATATGGTAGTGCAAATTTCGTTCGTTTGCGGTTCCTGGACTACACATTTTTTTGGATAAATTTATAAAATATTTCAAAATGAATGTATGTCCAGTATTGCTCAAAAAGGGAATAAATTCCCCGTTTGATGGTATACTTTGAAAGTATTAATTTAAAGAGAATTGAACGAAGTTTTTTACTTCACAGTCGACCGAAATGGCCACTTTTTGCCCCTAAAAATAGGGACATATATTTTCCGCGAAAGGCATTTGCGGGGCGAAAGAAAAAATTAGCCAATCAGATTTCGAGCCGCGAACTAAACTATAGAAAAATGCGTCGGACCCGCTTTTCAGGACCAAAAGGTGGCGACGGTAGGGAGTAGAATAAAATAATATATGCAACACGGGGCGAAAGTAGATTTTTCCCTCTAGTAATTACTGCCCTAGCCACAAGATTTTTTCCTCTGATGGTTACATCACACCCTCGGGAAAAAATCTTCTTAATCGGGCAGTAAACCCACCCGCGGGAAAAATCTGCTCCTTTCGTCCCTTGTTGCATAATGTACTATAATGAAATTTTGATGTATAAGAAAAATGCATCAAGAGATTTTGTCTAATTTGCATATATCATTTAAAATCTTGTAAACTTTCCATAATAATAAATATCACAGAGTTTATACACTTACGGAGATAGGTTTGATACACTTTCCACAGCAAAGAGTTTGTTTTCTGGTCCCGAACTGCCAAAATCTGGACTTCTTAACCGCTTGGTCTGTATGGAAAAAAAATCTTTTATGAAGAAAAATAAAATAGATATGCACACAATAATGTTCTATGATCCTTTTTAATTACATGCAATACACTGCAGTTTCATCGAACTTTTTTTATCAGAAAAATAGTTCAAACTTATATTTTTCGTTAAACCCAAATGAGATCAATTCTATATGTGAGTATAATTTTCAATCTTTACTCGCTATGTAATTGGAACTCGGCAGCGCCGAAATATCAGAAATCGGTCGTTTCTCACATAGAACGATATTTGTATTGGCATATAGGAAACATATGACAAAGAAAAAGAAATTTAGAAGATTAATAGATGCGTGGAAGGATTTTATAATAACCTACAAAAATTACAGATTTAATCCAGAAAAAATGAACAATATTAAACATGTGGTTAACACTTAATAATCTTCTCGATCTTCCGCCGAATAATGAAAATCAATGTTAACAAGTAAAAATATTAATGCAAATGGATAAATTATTCGCCACGTTTACTTTTTGGTAATTTTTGTATCGCATATTCGTTTTCTAGCGCCAAATATATCAGTCATTTACAAAAAGTGAATTGAAAAAGCTGCAGAGTAACAAAATATGTCATAACCACGAAGTAATAGTAAGGAGTGGTATCTCCCTATGCGTTTGGCCGGCAGAGGTGGGACAAAAACACCTCCAA
>JAAAKG020170153.1:5566-23738 GCA_010014905.2 Druon quercuslanigerum | reverse complement strand
TTTTCTATAAAAATAGTTGGATTTTCGACCAAAAATATTAATTTTTAACAAAAAAGTTCATTTTTAACCAAAAAGTTTAATTTTCTAGAAAATTGTTAAATTTACAATCAGAAAGGATAATTTTGTACTCAAAAAGACAAATTTTCAACAAAATACTTGAATTTCAACCCAAAAATATAATTATTAAACAAAAAAGTTAACTTTTCAACCAAATTGTTAAATTTTCAAATAAATAGTTTAGTTTTTAACCAAAAAGTTTAATTTTCTGGAAAATTGTTGAATTTACAATCAGAAAGGTTCATTTTGTAACAGAAAAAAATTTCAACAAAATACTTGACTTTCAACCCAAAAATATAATAATTAACTACAAAAGTTAACTTTTCAGCCAAATAGTTAACTTTTCGAATAAATAATTTATTTTTCAACCAAAAAGTTTAATTTTCTATAAAAATAGTTGGATTTTCGACCAAAAATATTAATTTTTAACAAAAAAGTTCATTTTTAACCAAAAAGTTAAATTTTCTAGAAAATTGTTAAATTTACAATCAGAAAGGATAATTTTGTGCTCAAAAAGATAAATTTTCAACAAAATACTTGATTTTTCTACAAAATTATTAACGGCATAATTAAATGTTCTGTTAATAAAAAATAATATTATTTAGCAAAAGAAAAGGGTTTTCAACAAATTAGTTACATTTTCATCGAAAAAAGTGAATTTCCTACTACAGAGATTAATGCTGTGCCAAACAAGACCAAAACATTTTCAACAAAATTTTTGGAATGATTTCGAACAGACATAGATAAAAATGATCCAAAAACAAAGTTGAACTTTCAACCCAAAAATATCATTATTAATGAAAAAAATTAACTTTCCAACCAAATAATTAAAGTTTCAAATAAATAATTTAATTTTTAACCAAATAGTTTAATTGTCTACTAAACTATTAAATTTAAAATCAAGAAGATTTATTCCCTAAAAAAAATATGAACTTTCAAAAAAAATAGAGTAGGTTAAATTCCATTTAAAAAGAATTAATTTTCAACTAGAGAAAAACGAATTTTAAACGGTCTAGTTCAATCATCAACCAGTAAAATGAATGCTTAACAAACAAGTCCAACTCGTCAAAATTTAATAATGCCCGGATAATTATGTAGTTTAGGTCCTCTTCCTCACCGTTAGCTTCACCAATTATTTTCGAAGATTTAGTGATGCTAAATATCGTTTTGCTCGAAAGTAGGTTGAGGTACCGGATGCCTTAGTTTAGGCAACAGCCTAGCCAAGATATTCACAAGAGAATTTTTAAACGTGAGAGGAATACGAATCTAAAGTCAAGGCTCCTCTAATATCAACCTAGAATACAAAATTTCAGATCTAAGATATTTTTACATTTTTATTCAAAAGCAGTTTCTATTTTAAAATGGTCCTTTCTTTTCTTTCATATTTTTATTGACAAAAGACGTCGAAAACCGATTTTGTTTCGCTCAACGAAAAATAAAGAAATAATCAGTGGATAATTCATTAGGGTGGTCTAAACAATTTCTTCTTCGAATTAATTTTCACAATTAGCAATAGAGTAAAAATAATTAATTAATTTTTAAATATCAGCCCAAAAAAAAAACTGCAAATTCGACGCTAATTATTAATAAATAAATTGTTTAAACAAATTATTATTGTTTTTATCTATCTTCTCCTATACTAATGATAAAAAAGTGCAGTTTTTCTGTAATCTTTGGGTTTTCTTTGACTTTTTAGTTAGGAACAAGTAATAAATATTAATAATAATTTAAGCAAGAAGGCTCTCAGTACCTACTTCCAGAAAAATTTACGTTCAGTATACAAGAAATTTAAAGAATAGTTGTAATATCTGTTTTATTTCAGAAAAATATATTTACGAAAAAGAAAGAGATTGTTAAAAAATTATTCGCTAGATTGTTTACAAATTATTGGTTTATAAATTAAAAGCATTATTTATTACCTAAATGAATGGGAAATTTAAAAAAAGTGGAAAATTTCAGAAAAAAACGAAACTATTTATCATTACTTAAGGAGAAGATAGTTATAAAAAATAATTTGTTTAAACTGTTATTTTTGTTGAATTTTAATAATTTTTAAAACACTTCAAGTGAAAATTTGACAACAAGTTGAAAATTTTAGAAATAACGCAACTTTCTAGCATTATTCAAAGATAATATTATTTTAAATAATAAGAAATTGTTTAAATAATTGTTCTTGCTAACTTTATATAACTATTGCTTTTTTTGGGTGAAATTCTTTTTAATTCGTGTTTTCGGGTTGAAAATTCCTCTCTATTGGTAAAAATTTCATATTTTTTACCAATCTTCTTTGGTTGAAGATTCAACTATTTTATTTGAGAATTCATATTTTTTGTTGAATACAACTTTTTTAAATTCAAAATGATCATCTTTTTAGTTAAATTATATTTTTTTATATATAAAAATTTATCAATTTATATGAAAATTCAATTGTTCTGTAAAAATTTAGTATTTTTAGTTGAAAATTAATTTTTTAAATTTCAGTTGAAGATTCATTATTTTAATTCCATCTTATTCTTGCAATTCATCCTTTTCCTTGAAAGTGCTTGAAACGATTTTTCTTTCCTTAATAATTAATTTTTAATGGGAAATGCTTCTTTTATTAAAAATTATCATCTTTTTGGTGGAATTTTAATTTTTTTATATGAAAATTTATGAATTTAGTGGAAAATTCAATTGATCTGTAGAAATTTAGTATTTTTGGTTGAATTTTTTTTTTAAATTTCAGTTGAAGATTCATCATTTTAATTTCATCTCATTTTTGCAATTCATCTTTTTCCTTAGAAGTGCTTGAAATTATTTTTTTCCTTGAAAATTAAGTTTTTAATTAAATATTCAATTTTAATTTTTTATTTTTTATTTAAGAATGCAAATTATTTAGTAGAAAATTTAACTTCTTTACGGAAATATTGTCTTTTGACTATAAAGTCCAACAGTTGGGATAAACTTTTTTTTCGTGAGTGCAAAATCTTCATTTTTTTTGAAAATTAAGTTTTTGTTGAAAAATAAATTTATGTTGAAAATTCAGATTTTTTTGTTGAAAATTCAACAGAAATCTTTCTTGGATAAATTTCAACTTTTTTTTTGTAAATTCGTCTCTCTGGTTTAAAAATGTATCTCTTTTAGTGGAATTTCATCTTTTTGGGATAAAAATGCAACTGTTTCGTTGAAAATTAATTTTCTTTGATTGAAGATTCAATTATTTTGTTGAAAGTTCTTTTTGTTTAATTCAACTGTTTTTCATTTAAAATTAAAAGATTTTTTTTGAAGACTTAATTTTAATTGAAAATTTATCTCTATTTGAAAAAATTAAATATTTCGTTGAAAATTCAATTGGTCTGTAGAAATTTAGTATTTTTGGTTGAAAATTAATTTTATTAAATTTTAGTTGTAGATTCATCATTTTAATTGCATCTCATTCTTGCAATTCATCTTTTTCCTTAAAAGTGCTTAAAAAGATTTTTCTCCTTGAAAATTAATTTTCAATGGGAAATGAAACTATTCCATTTGTGGTTAAAAATTAATTTTTTTTCAATAAATATTCAATTGATTGGGTAAAAATAGAACCACTTTTGAAATTAATTTTTCTTGGTTGAAGATTTTTAATTAATCTTTTAAATATTTAATTTTTATATTTTATTTTTTATTTAAGAATGCAAGTTGTTTAGTTTTAAACTTTATTTTGTGACTAAAAAATCTCTATTTTTTAAAAATTAAATTTTAGTTGAAAATTCAACAGAAATCTTTTTTGGATAAATTTCAACTTTGTTTTTGTAAATTCGTCTTTCTGGTTTAAAAGTGTATCTTATTTAATAGAAACTTTATCTTTTTGGGATAAAAATGCAACTGTTTGGTTAAAAATTAATTTTCTTTGATTGAAGATTCAATTATTTTGTTGAAAATTCGTTTTTTGTTTTGTTTAATTAAACTGTTTTTCCTTTAAATTTAAAAGTTTTTTTTGAAGATTTAATTTTAGATGAAAATTCATCTTTATTTGAAAAAATTAAATATTCCGTTGAAAATTAAAATTTTCGAGTTAAAAGGTCAACTAGTTCTCAGAAAATTCCTCTTTTGGCTTTAAAGTTCAGCAACATACATGAAATTATTTTTCATCTTTTTTATTGAAAATTTTACTCTTTTCGTAAAAAATTCCTGTTTTTGTGAATAACTTAATTTTTTTCCTCAAATTTCACTTTAACATTTTTGGTTAATCTTTTTTGTTAGAAAATTTTAATACTTGAATAAAAATGTATCTTTAAAGTTAGAAAATTTAATTATTTGGTTAGATATTAAAGTATTTTGCTAAAAATTTAATTATTTTGTTCAAAATTAAAAAATTGTATTAATTTAAAATTTTAGTAATTTATTGTTGGATTAAAAATAGTTTATTTTAAAAAATGCAACTGCCTTCTAAGACTTGTAATTATTTCTCTTTTTTACTTTGACTATTTGGTTGAAAATGTACCTTGGTAGGTTAAAGTTTCAAAATTTTCAATCAAACTTTATCTATTAAAAAAAATTTTATCATTTTGTTGAAAATTCGATTATTTTTTCAAAAAGTCATCTTTTTCTTGGAAAATTCAACTTTCTTGATAATTTGTCCTCTTGGATTAAAAATTCAACTTTTATGGTTTAAACTAATTTTTTGTATTACATTTTTTTGTCATTGAAATTTTATTGTTTCTTGCTTTTATAAAATATTGATTAAAAACCTCGTCCTCGAATATTAGTAGTCATGGAAAATGAAAAATTGATCAGGGAAAAATCAGAAAATTTTGAAAATAAACTTTTTCGGTTCCCCTATTTATTCAATAGAATTTTAGCAGTAAATAATATTTTAAAGAAAATTAAAAATAATAAAAATAGAAATCCGATTTTAGCGATACGTCAGATTTAATTTTCCCCCAAAAAACTGATATATAAATGTATTATCTTACAGGTCGTAAATTGAGTGTAACGAAATAAAGAGAAAAAAAATTATTCATCCGCTGCAATTTTTTGTTCAGTAATAGCAATGGAATGTCAATAAAAAAGTAATAATAATAATAACCTGCAGGTCTGTATTTACTTTTCAAGAAAGTCTGGCATAATGTTAAATGAGAACCGTTCGACGAACTCTGAATCAACAACAGGTCGACTTATGCAACTATGTATGAAATCTTGCAAAACAAAATAAATACATAAAAAAATCCAGTTTTTAAAGAAAGTTGCAAAAAGTGGGTTTTTATTTTTTACTTTTAACTGAATTTATAAAAATGTCCAGCTTGAGACATGAAACATTGTTTAAATTTTTTTTTAGAATTATTATTTTTTATTTGATACTACTTTTTTTATTTTATAAGTACAGATTGTTTATCAAATTCCTGCATGGGCATTTAAAGGCAGAAAGATAAAAATGCTTATGATTTTTATCTCCTAATAAAGATTACAAATTTTTTGCATATCATTTTGTAAATAAAAACTTTTAAATAAGTAATTTTATTTCATAGTGGAATTTATTTCGGAATGTTTGTGAAAATTATTGATGAAAAAGAAGATTTTAATTGTAAATTTTTTTTAATATGGGGAAATAATTCTGTTCTGAAAATTTTCCTCATGTATATTTTGTAATCTTTTTCACACTTTCAGAGAGATGCGAAAAATGTTATAAGATTGTTTTTTAGTTTTAAAAATATCAACATAGTTTGTGCAAGAAACTGGGACATTTCAAGCATTTTTTTTTTTTTTTTTGCATATTTAAACAAATTTTATGGAAAGTTTGTAGTGTTTGAAAAGATCTTTAGAACTCTTGGAAGTTTTCAAAAGGTTCGAGGGATTGTTCAAAATAATTTTTTATCTTAAGAAATACATTTAAAATAATTCCTAAAATTGATTTTAAAAATCTGGATTATAAAAGATTTTGAAATTTTTTAAACAAAAAGTACAAAATTGCTTGAAATGCCTGAGAAAATTTGAAATGATTTTTTATTTTTTGTAAAATTCATTTTAAGAGAATACGAAACAAGATTTTTGAAAGTTTCAAAAGATTCCTGAAATTTTTAATTTTAATCGTTTGAGACGATATTAAAAAAGTTTTGAAGTTTTGAAAAGATCAACAAAATTTTAAAGAAAATGTAAATTATTGAAGAGTTTGAAAAAAAATTTCACACTTTAAAAATTTTAAAAGGTGATAAAAAAATTAAAAACTTTTCTTAAGTCTACTGGAAAAATTTTTATTGTTTTTTATTTAGAAACAATAATTTTTTAAGATTTCAATAATTTTCTAAAGAATCATACAAATTTCGAAAAAATTTGCAAGAATCAAAATCAAATTTTCTAATTCCTAATTTATGAATTCCACTCTTTTTTTTTGTTTAAATATCAAATATTATATTTTTCTTTCAGAATTATTCTTTTTGGTGTAAAATTAAACTATGAAATTTATTTATAATATTTGTTAATAACAATTTGTGAATTTATTTACAATATTTGTTCATAACAAAAAGAAATAAAATAATTTTTATTCTTAAAAGTTTGTGTACTTCTTTAAATTGCATTAAAAATTAAAACTAATTAATAAATATCCAATGTCATTTAAAAATTTAATACTATTGCTTATCACAATACAATTATTATTAAAAAATTATTAATTTTTAATAAACTGTTGATTATTTATCCAGTACTCACCAATATCAATCATTTTGAATTAATGTCGTATTAATTATAATTATTATTATGTTATTATATAATTAGCATTTTAAATTTGTTAACTTTATATTTAAATAAAGTAAATAAAAGAATATTTTTTTTAAATCGGCATCTTAAGAATTTAGTTAGCTTTAAATTAAAAAATTCTGGCAAAATCGAATTTAAGCCGACAGTATTCTTTCAATTTAGGCTTTTTTATCAAAACTTTTTCAAATTTTAAAAAGTTTTGAGTGTTTGTATTTTTTTTATTTTACTCTATTTTTTTATTTAACAATCAAATTTACGTTTTACTTTTTTAACTTATCAGAAGTACAATTTTTCTAAGATTCTTAGATTTATCAAGATCTGATGTCTATTTTAGAACTACCTATAAATAATTTCCAGTGGCTAAGAATAATTTAAAAAAATTATCATGTTATAAAATTTATAGAAATAATTAATTATTTAAACAATTTTTATAAACAAATTTAGAATTTGGATATATTTCTTAAAATAAGCTCAATTTTTATACGGAATCAACGAAAATGTCTTTCCGAAGACCTTTTTTTTTGCTAATTAGAATATTTACAATGTTTAATTTTTTATGAATTATTTAAACAATTTTCTTATCAAAATGCAGAATTTGGCTATTTTTTAAAAAAAAGCTCAATTTTTTACGGAATCGACCAAGAGAAATCTTTTCGATGACTTTTTTCAATGCTACTTGGAAAATTTACTATAATTATTAATTATTTAAACAATTTTCAAACACAAATTTAGAGTTTGAATATTTTTTAACGAATAAGCTCACTGTTTTTAATAAATTAACTAAGAATGACTTTCCGCTGATTTTTTGCAATAATGCTTTAAAAATTCACAAGAATTATTAATTATTTTTAGAATTTTTATAAACGATTTCAGAGTTAAGCCATTTTTTAAAGAATAGGCTTAATTTTTTACGGGGTCAACTAAAAATGTTGTTGAGATGAATTTTTGCTATGATGGTTCCAAAATTAAAAATAATTGTTAGCCAGTTTAAAAATTCCATAAGGAAATTTAAAGTTTAAGTATTTTTTGATAAATATGATTAATTTTTGTACATGGAATCTTTTATTGTTTATAAAAATAATTAAATTAATTAATAATTGTAGTAACTTTAGAAAGCATTATAGTAAATAATTTACTAAAAATACATTATTAGTCGTTTTCATAAACAAAAATTGAGTGTATTTGTTTTAAAAATATAGCTAAAAATTGTATTTGTTTACAAATATTGTTAAAGTTCTCAAAAATTTTGTGTCAGTTTGAAAATAATTAATAATGATTGAAAATTTATCAATTACCATAAGAAAAAGTCCTTGGAAAGACGTTCTTAGTTGATTCCGTAAAAAATTGAGATTTTTTTTCGGAAAATAGACAAATTCTGAATTAAAGAAAATTGTTTAAATAATTAATCATTTTTGTAAATTTGTAAAGCAATATAGCAAGAAGTCACTGGAAATATATTTTTAAATGGTACCGAAAAAAATTTGAGCCTATTAAAATATATTTTGTTCGTATATTTGCTTATAACGTAATAAAAAAATTTTTTAATAATTTTCACCTACTGGAAATTATTTACAAATAGTTTTAACACAGACATGATATCTTTTTTGATAATTCTTTTAAAAAATGGTACTTGTGAAAAGTTTTTAAAAAATGTCAATTTTGTATCCAATTGTATATAAGTAAAAAAAATTTTATCAAAAAGCGAAACACATGTTTTCGAAATTTAAAAAACTTTTTTTTGCCCTACTCTCGCGCCCGGATATTTGCTTAATGATTAAACTGGCACTGACTTTGGTAATCTCCCAAAAGTCCAAAAATGTAACATTGCCTACCTCCTATCACTGCACTCATTCACTTAAAACTTCTTTACAAAATTACAAAAAAATCCAAGTAAAACTTTTATTTTGATGATTTTTAAACCATAAACGCACTTTTTCCGAAGAAGGGCTCGACCTCTTCGATCTTGAGATTCACAACACACTGACCTATTGAGCTTCTGGTTCTTCAGAATTTAATAAAACAGCAGCTGTAAGTGAAGAACACCTGTTGAGACTTTATTTTGTGCAAATATCTCTGCATCGAAATTAAGGGTTGGAAAACTGAGTTTTGCAGGTGAAGACGAGACTTCAGGTGAAAAAATTGTAAAGAACGAAGAAGAGACCAAGAAAGGAAGGAGCGCGAAGAAACTGAACGACCGTTCACCGTCTCAGGTAAGATAGGACTTCACGAAACGCTGGTCAATTTTCTCTCCAGTGTGAAGGAGGCGAGTCTGCCAGGTAAAAGGGGGATTGGTTTCCCCCTGCCAGAGACAGGGGAGCAACGGCTTTAGTTCTGGATGCACTTTCACGTGTTCACCTACCGGTTTCTTGCTGATTATGGTGTCTATCAGTCAGTTCTGCGACGTTTGGCTCGTGCCGAGGGCCTTAATGACCATTGGTCAATGGTCAATGGTCAGGGAGCAAAGGTCAGGTCACTTTCTCAGAAACAAGTCTCTGAATCTGAATCAGTAGAAAATAACTAATTGAAATAGTGCGAAGTTGTTTAAACTAGGTAGACTCAATTAGCAGAGGTACAATTTCTACTTAATCATTTGGTAACCAAATGGTAATTGGATCAATGACTAAAAAGACAACTACTTGTGATTGCATTAGTAAAATTCTATTCAAATTTATTTGCCAAAGGATCCATTTCCAATCAATTATTTGGTAACCAAATGGTAACTAAAGCAATTAACAGGAATGATCAATTTGTCAATGGTCAATTGCCATAGGACAAACCAAATGTTATTTTCTCAGAAACAAAGTCTCTAAATCTGAATGAGTAGAAAAATTAAGGAATAAATAGAAATTTAACTACTTCTGATTGCATTCGTAAAATTCTATTCAAATTTAATTAGGAGAGGTTCAAAGTAGTCATTTGGTAGCCAAATGGTAATTGAAGCAATAACTAGAAAGACAATTACTTCTGATTGCATTAGTATAATTCTATTCCAATTGAATTAGTAAAGGATCCATTTTCAATCAATTATTTGGTAACCAAATGTTAACTGAAGCTATTAGTAGAAATTATCGATTTCTCAATGGTCAATGGTCACAGGACAAGCAAATTTTATGTTCTCGGAAACAAAGTCTCCAAATCTGAAATAGTAGAAAAATGCAGGAATGAAAAGAAATTTAGTAAAATTCTATTCAAATTCAATTAGGAGCGGTTCAACTTCTACTTAATCAGTTGGTGACCAAATGGTAATTGAAGCAATGAATAGAGAGTCAAGTACTTGTGAGTGCATTAGTAAAATTCTACAAGCCAAATGTTATGTTCACAGAAACAAGATCTCTAAATCTGAATTATTAGAAAAATTTAAGAATGAATAAAAATTCAACTGCTTGTGATTTCATTAGTAAAATTCTATTCAAATTCAATTAGGAGAGGTTCAATTTCTATTTAGTCATTTGTCAATGGTCAATGTTCAATGGTCATAGGACAAGCCAAATGTTATTTTTTCAGAAAGAAAGTCTCTAAATCTGAATAAACCGAAAAATTCAGGAATAAATAGAAATTTAACTACTTCTGATTGCATTAGTAAAATTCTATTCAAATTCAATTAGGAGAGGTTCAACTTCTACTTAATCATTTGGTAGCCAAATGGTAATTGAAGCAATGACTAGAAAGACAACTACTTGCGATTGCATCAGTAAAATTCTGTTCAAATTGAATTAGTAAAAGATCCATTAACTCAATGGGCTCAATTTTTCATAAGTCAATTGTCATAGGTTAAGCCAAATTTTATTTTCTCAGAAACAATGTCTCTAAATCTGAATTAGTAGAAAAATTCAGGAATGAATAGAAATTTAACTACTTCTGATTGCATTGGTAAAATTCTATTCAAATTTAATTAGGACAGTTTCATTTTCTACTTGATCATTTAGTAGCCAAATGGTAATTGAAGCAATTACTAGAAAGAACTACTTCTTATTGGATTGGTAAAATTCTATTAAAAATGAATTAGCAAAGGATCCATTCCAAATCAATTATTTGGTAACCAAATGTTAACTGAAGCAATTAGCAGGAATGATCAATTCGTCAATGGTCAATGGTCATAGTGCAAGCCAAATTTATTTTCTCAGCAAAAAAGTCTCTAAATCTGCAATAGTAGAAAAATGTAGGAATAAATAGTAATTGAACTACTTCTGATTGCAGCAGTAAAATTCTATTCAAATTCAAGTTGGTAACCAAATGATAACTGAAGCAATTGATAGGAATGATCAATTTGTCAATGGTCAATGCTCGTACGACAAGCCAAATTTTATGTTCTCTGAAACAAAGTCTCTAAATTTGAATTAGTAGACAAATTTAGGAATGAATAGAAATTTAACTACTTCTGATTGCATTGGTAAAATTCTATTAATATTTAATTAGGACAGTTTCAATTTCTACTTGATCATTTAGTAGCCAAATGGTAATTGAAGCAATTACTAGAAAGAACTACTTCTGATTGCATTGGTAAAATTCTATTAAAAATGAATTAGCAAAGGATCCATTCCAAATCAATTATTTGGTAACCAAATGTTAACTGAAGCAATTAGCAGGAATGATCAATTCGTCAATGGTCAATGGTCATAGTGCAAGCCAAATTTATTTTCTCAGAAAAAAAGTCTCTAAATCTGCAATAGTAGAAAAATGTAGGAATAAATAGTAATTGAACTACTTCTGATTGCATCAGTAAAATTCTATTCAAATTCAAGTTGGTAACCAAATGATAACTGAAGCAATTGATAGGAATGATCAATTCGTCAATGGTCAATGGTCGTAGGACAAGCCAAATTTTATGTTCTCTGAAACAAAGTCTCTAAATTTGAATTAGTAGACAAATTTAGGAATGAATATAAATTTAACTACTTCTGATTGCATTGGTAAAGTTCTATTAAAAATGAATTAGCAAATGATCCATTCCAAATCAATTATTTGGTAACCAAATGTTAACTGAAGCAATCAGCAGGAATGATCAATTTGTCAATGGTCAATTTTCATAGGATAAGCCAAATGATATTTTCTCAGAAACAAGGTCTCTAAATCTGAATAGTAGAAAAATTTAGGAATGAATAGAAGTTCAACAATTTCTGATTACATTGGTAAAATTCTATTCAAATTTAATTAGGAGAGGTTTAATTTTTACTTAGTCATTTGGTAGCCAAATGGTAATGAAACAATGACTAGAAAGTCAACTACTCGTAATGGCATTAGTAAAATTCTACTCAAATTGAATTAGTAAAGGATCCATTTTCAATCAATTATTTGGTAACCAAATGTCAACTGAAGAAATTATTAGCAGGAATGTTCAATTCATCAATGGTCAATGGTCCTAGGATAAGCCAAACGTTATTTTCTCAGTAACAAAGTCCCTAAATCTGCAATAGTAGAAAAATGTAGGAATGAATAGTAATTGAACTACTTCTGATTGCATGAGTAAAATTCTATTCAAATTGAAGTTGGTAACCAAATGGTAATTGAAGCAATTAGCAGGAATGATTAATTCGTCAATGGTCAATGGTCACAGGAAAAGCCAAATTTTATGTTTTCAGAAACAAAGTCTCCAAATCGGAATAGTAGAAAAATGCAGGAATGAAAAGAAATTAGTAAAATTCTATTTAAATTAAATTAGTAAAGGATCCATTTCCAATCAATTATTTGGTAACTAAATGTTAATTGAAGAAATCAGCAGGAATTATCAATTCGTCAATGGTCAATGGTCATAGCACAAGCCAAACGTTATGTTCTCAGAAACAAAGTCTCTCAATCTGAATTAGTAGAAAAATGTAGTTATGAATAGTAATTGAACAACTTCTGATTGCATCCATACAATTCTATTCAAATTCGATTTGGTAACCAAATGGTAATTGAAGCAATTAGCAGGAATGATCAATTCGTCAATGGTCAATGGTCATAGGAAAAGCCAAATGTTATTTTCTCAGAAACAAAGGTCATTTGCAGGAATGAAGATAAATTTAGTAAAATTCTATTCAAATTCAATTAGGAGAGGTTCAATTTGTACTACATCATTTGGTAACCAAATGGTAATTGAAGCAATGACTGGAAAGACAACTACTTGTGATTGCATTAGTAAAATTCTATTCAAATTGAATTAGTAAAGGATCCATTTCCAATCAATTTTTTGATAACCAAATGTTAACTAAAGCAATTAGCAGGAATGATCAACTCGTCAATGGTCAATGGTCATAGGACAAGCCAAATGCTTTTTGCTCAGAAACAAAGTCTCCAAATCTGAACTAGTAGAAAAATGTAGGAATGTATAGTAATTCCACTACTTTTGGTTTCATTTGTAAAATTTTATTCAAATTTAATTAGGAGAGGTTCAATTTTTACTTAAGGATGCGTACAATCAATCTCAAAAGTCGCCAATCTTTAAACTGATTTTTAAAATAAAAAAAGGCCTACTATTGATTTCCTATTACTATTTACTTATTGATTGTTTATTTAACAGTAGCTATTTAGAGTTTTAGATTTTGCTTTCTCTTTAAGGAAAGCTTACCATTTTTATTGATTCCTAATGATCATGCCTCATTTTATTCTTCGAAGGATTCTCTGCAATTATATTTGGATGGTGCTAATTGTAATTAAAACTATGATTGTTTATAACAATAATAACTGTACGATTTCTGAATTAATTTTTTAAAATAAAATAAAGCCAAATAAAAATTTAGAGAATCCTTCGAAGAATAAAGTGAGGACTTCATCATCAGGATGAAATCAAAATTGTAACTTTTCCCTAAGGAGAGAGAAAATACGAAACCTTTAAATAACTACTGTCAAATACACAATTTTAACCAGAATGATTTTTCCGAAGTGTGCTTAAAAGCCTCCATCAATATTTACAGAAATTAATCAAAGATATTTTTTCGTCGATTTTATAAATCTTTTTAAAGATATGCAACTTTTGAGATTGATTCTACGTAGTGTACATCCTTAATCATTTGATAACCAAATGGTAATTATATTCAGTAGTAGAAATTGAACTCCTGCTAACTAAATTAGTGAAATTTTAATAGAATTCAATTGTTAGATGTTGAATTTTAACTACTTCATTTTGTAACCAAATGTTAACCAAAGGACTTGTTTTAAATTTCCAATGGCTAATGGTCAATGGTAATAGATCAGGTCGAATTTTTTCTCAAAACCAAGTTTCTGATTCTGAAAGTGGTAGAAAATTACTATTAGAAATAGTACAAAAATGTTTAAACTGTTCAAATTCAATTAGTATAGCATCAACTTCTACTTATTCATTTGTTAAACAACTGGTAACTACATTAATTAGTAAAAATTGAACTGCTAATTGATTTGGTACAAAATTGTAACTATAGGAATTAATAGAAAGTCAAGTACTTATAATTCTATTGGTGACATTCTATTCAAACTCAATAAGTTAATGCCCTACTTTTAAATTATTATTTATTGACCAAATAATAACTGGTAGAAATGGTCAAAAGTCAATGGTCAATGGTCATATGTTAGGCCCTAATGCCATTTCTATTAATCCAATTAGTAATCAAATGCTAGCTATACAGAAATAAATAGAAAATCATCTACTCATAATTGTATTTGTAAAATTCAATTTAAATTGAATTAAGAAAGGTTCAATTACAGTTAATCATTTGGTAACTAAATGTCAATTAAATTCATTAGTAGAAATTGAACTGTTACTAACTGAATCAGTCAAAAATTTTACTAAAATTTAAAGAGAAAATGTTTACTTTTAACTAATTTATTTGGTAACCAAATGGAATAATATGGAATAAAAATAAAAATAATTCCTAAAGGAATTATTATAAACTGTCAATGGTTAATGGTCAATGGCAATAGATCAGGCCGGATGTTTTCTATTATTTCAGTCTCTGATTCTGTAGTGGAAAAAAATTACTATTTGAAATAGTACAAAAATGTTTAAACTATTCAAATTCAATTAGTATAGCATCAATTTCAACTGACTCTTTGTTAAACAAATAGTAACTAAATTTATTAGTAAAAATTAAACTACTAATTAATTTGGTACTAAATTTGAACTATAGAAAAAAAAAGAAAGTCAAGAACTCCTTAATTGCTTTGATGAAATCCCATTCAAACTCAAAGAGTAGATGGTCGATTTCTAAATAATGATTTAGTGACCAAATGGTAACTGGTAGAAATTGTCAAATGTCAATGGTCAATGGTCATAGGTGAGGCCCTAATGCAATTTTTACTATTCATTTGGTAATAAAATGCTAGCTATAGAAATAAATAGAAAGTCAACTACTCCTTATTATATTGGATAAATTCTATTCTAATTCAGTTAGTAGAGGATCAATTTCTATTTGATCATTTGGTAACCAAACGGCAGCAAAATTAATAATTAAAATTGAAGTACTACTGATTGAATTAGTGAAATTATAATAAAATTCAATTAGTATAGGGTACATTTGAACTAATTCGTTTGCTAAGAAAATGGTAAATAAAGCAATTAGAGGTTCAAGACCTTAAAATTTAGTTAGTGAAAAAAAGAAAAATAAAGATATTAGTCAAAACAGAACTGCTACTAATCAAATTAGCTTAATTAAAGTAAAACTAAAATTGGACTAGGGTTAAATTCTACAAAATCATTTGGTAATCAAATTATTATTGAACCAATTAGCAGAAATTAAACTATTACTAATTGAATTACTCGAATACTACTAAAATTTAATTAGTGGAGGTTCAAGTACTACTAATTTATTTGCTGACCAAATAGTAAATAAATTTATAAGTGGGAATTGAACTACTACTACTAATTAAATTAGTCAAATTTAGTCAAATTCTGTTAGTAGAGGTTCAATTTTAACTAATTTATTTGGCAACTTAATGTTAACTAAAGGAATTAGCATATGTTTAATATTACTAATGAAGTTAGTAAAATTCAATCAAATTCTGTTAGTAGAGGTTCAATTTTAACTAATTTATTTGATAACTAAATGTTGACAAAAGAAATTAGCATATTTTAAATAAATACTAATTAAATTAGTCAAATTTTACAAATATTTAATTACTAGAGTTTCAATATCTACTAATTTGGTTGGTCACCAAATATCAACTAAAGAAATTTCGAAACCAAATTATTACTAAAGGAATTAGTAAAAACTAAACTACTACTAGTCGAATTAGTCAAATTCTATTCAAATTCAGTTGGTACATGTATAATTTGTTACTAATTAATATATTTGAAAAATAATAAATAATTAAACTAATAATTCAATTAGCCCAGTACTACTAAAAAATTAAACTGCTGCTAGTGGAATTAGTTGAATTATACTGAAATTCAATTAGTAGATGTTTAATTTCTGCTAATTAATTTGTCAAACAAATATTAGCTAAATAAACTAAGCTAAATTGAACTAGTACTAATTGAATAAGTTAAATTTTAATCTAATTTATTTATTAGAGATTTAATTTTTAATAAACAAATGTGAGCTAAAGGAATTAGATAAAATTTTGCAATGGTCAATAGTCATAGGCGAGGCAAAATGTTATTTCATCAAAAACAATTCTTTGAATCTGAATTAGTAGAAAATTACTAATTGAAACAGTGTGAAGTTGTTTACAATATTAAAATTCAATTATCAGAGAATCAATTTCTACTAATGTATTTGATAATAAAATAGTAAGTTAAGGAATTAGCAGAAATTAAACTATTACTAATTAACTTAATTAAATAATTTAATTGTTGATCTTAGGTTTATTGACCAGGAAATATTTTATTATTAATTTCAGATGTTAATAATAATAGGGACATTTTTTTCACAATCTTAAGATTTATCAATATTTTAATAATATTGATATAGACCAGTAGACAAAAAAACTTAACATCTAAAATTAATAATAAAATAATTGAGAACTGTCTACTAAAATTTAATTAGTGGATTACTCAAAATAAAACTGCTACTAATTAAATTAGCCTAAATATACTAACAATCAAGAGGAAGAGGTTGAAATTCAGCAAATTCATTTAGGAATGGAATGATCACTAAAGGAATTCGGAGAAATTGAACTAAAACAAGACAAATTAGTTCAATTTTTATTCAAATTAAATTAGCAGAGGGTTAATTTTTTACTGAATATTTTTTTTAGGAAATAGTGAATTAGCTTAATTTAAATAAAATTTAATTGGAAGATGATTACATTCTACTAATTCATTTATTATAACCAAATAGCAGTTAAATAAATTAGTAGGTATTCAATTGCTAATTGAATTACTAATTTTACTAAAATTCAATTTTAAGAGGTTCTATTTCTACTAATTGATTTGATGACCAAATAGTAACTTAAATAGTTAATAAAAAACTAAATAATATTAATTAAATTTTCCTAATTCTACTAAAACTAATAACTAAATTCAGTAAAATTAATTAGTAGATGTACAATTTTAACTAATTCATTTTGTAACCGAATTTTTACTAACGAAATGAGTAGAAAATAAACGACTAAAAATTAAATTAATGGAATTTGCCTAAAATTCAAATAATAGAGTTTCAGATTCTACTAATTGAGTTGATAACCAAATGGTGACTAAAGGAATTAGTACACCTTGTAGTATTACTGATTGAATAAGTCGTTTTCTATTAAAATTCATTTAATAGAAAAATTGAACTGCTAGCAGCTAAATTAGTACAATTCTACTTATGTCTAATTAGTAGAAATTCCTTTTCTACTAATTGATTCTGTCATCAAATGGTAACTGGATAAATTAGTAGAAACTGAGCTAATATACTGATTGAATTAGTCGAATCATACTAAAATTCAATTAGCAAAGGTTTAATTTCAAATAATTAATTTGATAACCAAATGGTAACTAAATGAATGAATGGAAATAGTACTGCTACTAGTAGAATTAGTAAAATACTACTAAAAGTCATAGTTTTTATTTCTACTAATAAACTTTTTAAACAAATAGTAACTAACTGTTTAAATTGAATTTGAATTACTACTAAAGGTATTAGTAAAATTCTACTCAAATTCAATTAGTAGATGTTTCATTTCTGTTAATTCATTTGACAAATAAATGCTAATTAAAGGAATAAGTGAAAATTTAACTAGTATTCAATAAAATGTCTTAAATTATAATAAAATTTAATTAGTAAAGGTTGAATTTTAACTAATTTATTTTGCAACTGAATTGTTACTAACGATTTTAGTAAAAAATAAACTACTAAAAATTAAATTTATGGAATTTGACTCCTATTAGCATTAGTAAAATACTAATAAAAGTCATAATTTTTATTTCTACTAATAAACTTTTTAAACAAATGGTAACTAACTGTTTAAATTGAATTTGAATTACTACTAAAGGTATTAGTAAAATTCTACTCAAATTCAATTAGTAGAT
>JAAAKG020170142.1:0-27607 GCA_010014905.2 Druon quercuslanigerum | reverse complement strand
GTGCCAACCCAATAAATTAAAAACAATGTTTTTGGTGGGTCAGGGGTTTCCCGGCGGGGTCCCCCCATAAAGGCCACCCGGGACCTCCGGCCCCCCCCCCCCCCCCCCCTGGGCTGCTACGTGTTTTACGGATAGCCCCTAATTAATTTATCTTTCTGATTTAAAAATATACTATTTGGGTTAAAATTTATTAATTTTGTGTTGTAATATTTTTGGACTTATTATTGTTTCTAGTAAACATTTTTCTGTTTTCTAGCCATGCGCTATTTTAAATACCTAAGTGTAAAACCACGTAGTTCGGATTCAGACTTCCCTCTCCCACATGCAGACTAACGTGACTTTTCGTGGACTCCCCCACTCCCAAAGAAACTACGTGATTTATGAAAGGACCCTCATGTACGTGGTGGCCAGTGGTAACAAACTAACAAACTGAACATTGGAGAGAATTTTTTAGCCTGAAATTTGAAAAAAAAACAGAGCCTTGGATGAATGTGAATGCTGTTTTTAGATTGCCTATCAGCAGTGCGAAAAGAACTTGCCGATTGACTTTGCGCACAAGTGTGCGAATTGGGCACTTCGCGTCTGCACACAAGTTCGAGAAATTAGACTTCGGACGCTACTTTTTCAAAAAATAGAATATCTATAACTATAAGCCCGTGGTATTCGATAAATTAAACTTTTTATACAAATTTCTAACTTCAACAAAGATTTTCATGGTTCAATTTTTTTGTACCCTTTCTCTATATTTTCCTATATTTGCTCAGGATACTTAAAGCACTCTAAATTTGGCTTAAACTAGAACTATAGGAAAGACGCAGTGCGAGAGATAGTAACAGAAGTGTAACGGAAAAGAGCAGAGGTCAGTGTCCCCTCGAAAGACGCCCTTCTGGAATATGAGGTTTTCCGTGGCCACGCGATAATTTCCAGATGAAATTGTAAATATACTTTCCAATCCAGGCCAAGGCAGGGATAACGGACTGCTGCATCTGTACAGACGCACCTGTGAACCATAAAGTTTCCCATTGATTTAACATTGAGAATTATTCAGTTAACTGTTCAGAATTCGAGAATATTAAATATTAAAACATCTTAAAAATTTGGTGAGATAAAATGATTGTCCTGCTTTTTTCAGTAAACTATATATTTGAATAAATATTAATTTATTCCTAGCCCTGATTATAGAACTCATAACGTCTAGAGAATACGTTCATATTGCCTTATCTAAAAAAATGTTTTAACAAATAAAAATTATTTAAACAATTTCAAGTTAGTTAAAAAATGACTGAGTATGGCCTGGTCCTAAATTTTTATTATCATAAAAACAGTTTTTTTTAATAAATATATATTTTTTAAATATTAAAATTGAGGACCAGACCCACCATTCTTAGCTTTTTGCATTTCTTATCCCAAATGTTTAACTCGATGTGGCGTTTTGTGTGAAAATAACTTAGGAAATAAAAAAAGTGTCGGTAAGGTAGGAATCCAGTCACGTGACCCACTCGTCACATGGTCTTCGTAAGCCGCAACAATACGCAAAATTCAAATTTGTCACTCATAAGAATTTTCTTTGGGGACCCATAAGAGTGGCTTAAGGCACCTCCTCAGGCTGAATTTTTAATCCATGCAATTACAAATGATAACGTTTCTTCTAAAATTATGAATTGTTTGATGACATATTTTAACCACATAATGTACAGAGCTAAATACAATTACCTCAAAGAGGGGATTTTCGAAAAATGGTCTGGTTGTTGTCTTTTTTCATTAATTGAAAATATGATGCATTTAATGCGCCTAAGAAGGAGCAAATCGCCACCGAGAGTTCACCCATGGTGCACCGAATCTCGCTGCAGCCCCTTTCTCAATGAACAAGCGGCCGGTCATCTTTGGCAATATTAACCGATTTTCCTCATCCTTTTTTTTCATTTTGTTTTGTCAATTATATCAGGAGATTGATGTTTAAGCCATGTTTTGCGTGATTTTGCAGATTGCAATAGGCCTTCATCTCGTAATAATGAAAGTTCATCAATTGAGGGTGATTATTATCGACGGGTGATTTACTTTGGTCTCTATCGAAGCAGAAAAACAAATACAAAGTAATCATAAATATACCCCGTACATATAAAAGATGTGATCGACATTTTTCACAGCTAAAGATACCTTTCTTCTTTTTTCTCAGATTCTACGACAAAAAATTTGGAAATTGTTGAATCGAAAAAGTTCGAAATTGCAAGTTTTTATATTTTCAAGATTTACACTTGAAGGGTATGCAATTCGCAGCCATTTCTTGGGCTATAACTTTTCCAGAATTTGCAACCCAAAACTCTGCAATCATAGACATTTATAATAATAATCTATTTTTTCAAAGACAATTATTTTCTTCTCAATAAATGTGCTGTTGCTCAGGATTAATGCACTATTTTTTTCAAAATTCATATTTGTGGTTCAATTTCACTATTTTTCATTTGAAAAATTCAAATATTATTCACAGAAGCGGAGTTGCCAACTTTTTTTAATGTGAGGCCAGGGTTATGTTATAATCTTAAATGGCACAATGCGTAAACATTATGCGATGTTAAAATTTGTACATCAATTGAAAATATATAAATAAACAAGAAATAGTAAAGCGTGCATAATAATGAATAATAAATGCAGGTATGAAATTTATATTGCCAAATATTTCAGAAATTTTTTTAAATATTTCAAGTATTTCGCAAGATTTTCAGTTTTCAGAAATATCTCAAAAACATTTTAAAATTTCAGTAAAGGTTTATGTTACATTTCAAACATTGTACAAACATTGTAATAATTTTCTAAAGATTTCACGAAGAATGCGGATAGATGTAAAAGATTTCACACAGACTTCAATTACTTCACAAAGATTTCTGATGGATTGTAAAGATTGCACAACGACTTTAATTATTTCACAAAGACTTTAGGTAGATTTTTGAAAATATGTAAACGATCGGATGAGTTTAATCATTACATTTCAGAGGGAACCAGCTAAACAATGTAATTTAATCTATTTTAATATAAAATTAAAAAACAAATCACCTTCCTATTCACCGTTCAAGATATATTCTTTAAATATTGTAGACAATGTAGACCTTCAAAATCATATGATTCTAAAGAATCGTTCAGTACACAAAGTAGGAACTTTTAAATGGGAAATTTTTTATTCGAAAAGTCTACCCAAAAGTGCGACATTTCAAGCTCAGTTTAAGAAAAATAATTTTCCTATTTTCAAATTCAATAATTTCTTCACTTTTAAAGGTTTCAATTTTAGAATTCTGAACATTCATGTTAAGTGCTAAATTCTCAATTTTTCCCTATTATAAGTTTAAACTTTGCAATTAAAATTGTAATGGTTGAATTTCGAAGAGTATAATTGATATTTTAAACATTGTTCATATCCGTACGATTGAATACGCTGAAAGTATTATAAACTTTTGAGGGTTTAAGAACAAAAAAGTTGTAATGCCACAATATTTTGCGATTAAATTTTTTTGTTAGTTTTAGATGAATCTCGGATGTGCTTGAGTTTCAAGTTTCTGGAATATACATTTTTTAATTTTTTAATACTTCGCATTTAAAACTATTTTTTATTTTGGACGTTGAGCGCTTCTGAACAACAACACATTCATTGTAAAGTAAGCAGTTGTATTTGAAAGAAAGATTCAAGAAAAAAGCAAGATAAATTATGAACGTCGTTGACGGCAGAGTTTTCGTTTAAAAATGTTGGAAAAGAAATTGCTCAAGAAACGACTGCGATTTGCATACCTTTCAAGTGTAAATCTTGAAAATAAAGTAACTTGCAATTCCACACTTTTCCGATTCAACAATTTCCAATTCTTAACGCAGCATCTTTCTTCAGCATTTTTTGTCGTAGAATCTAAGAAGAGAGGCAAAAGGTATCTTCTGTTGTATAAACATTTCGTTTAACATCCTTAATGTGTACGGGGAATATTTATGATTTTTATGCATTTGCTTTGCTCTTTCAATAAAGACTAAAGTAAATCACCCATCGATAATGATTATCTCAAATTGATGACAATTCATTATTACGCGATGAAGGAATCTTAAAATCTATAAATGTACACAAAAATGGCTCAAAAATCAATTGCCTGATATAATTTACAAGACAAAATAAAAAAAAGATTAATATTTAATATTAATTAGTTAATATTCTCAATAATTATATTACCCGATTTTCTTCTATCTTTTTTGAATCGTCTCCTCATTATTTAATGAACCTAGTGCAGCCTATTAAAATTCAATTAATTAATACTTTAATCATTTATAATTTCTCTCAACCAGCTCTAATTCTCTAACAACGAGAAGATTGATTGAGTCAGTCTACATCTCAGTCTACATCCTGAGTTTCCAGTATCGTCTACAAAAAAAACACTCTTATCCTGCCACTGTGTAATTGAGAACCCTATTCGGTTCACCAAGGGTACATTCACGATGGTGGTTTTCTCCTTGCCAGGCGCATCAAATGCATCATATTTTCAATTAAAAAAAAGACAACAAGACCCTTTTTCAAAAAACCCCTCTTTGAGGGATTCTATTTAGCCTCGTAGATTATTTGGTTAAAACATTACATAAAAAATCATAATATTAGGAGAAAAATGATCATTTGTAATTACATGACTAAAAATCAAGCCTGAGTAAGCGCCTTAAGAATCATTCACCCTCCAAATTTAATATATTATTCTTCCTATTCTTCGTCTTCGGACTGTTTCTTACAGCGGTTTAGGAAGCATACTGCGTACATATCCTGTTCGTAAATGGATGACAGTGCAATTTCGTAATAAAAGATGCAAACAGGCGGAACCTCTGTGTATTTCTGGCACAACAAAATGAGTGTACATGCGTGCAATGTAACCTCTGTGAAAAAGGGATAACGCTGGCATCGTAGCAGTTCAGCAGGATCGGCACTGTTTGCCGACCCATTTTTGTGTGCTCTTCGCGTTGGATCGTTTTGAACCGATTTGGAACTAGGTTTAGTGGTGTTATAGTTGTGATTTTTCTTACGGCAGGACGTACATAAAAAAAATCGCATAAAGCCTCTAACTACAATAGATTGGACGGTTTATATTTCAATTTATTAAAAACTGCTTCCCATTTTTTAAGCAAATAATTAAATATACTTACTCTCTTATCGCTTGTCTTGTTTTCTCTTTTCTATAGTTCTCATTACCATTAACCATCATAGTTAATACCCGCTTTTTGACAACAGCAAATAACTTTTGTTCATCAACAGACATATTATCGAAAGTTTCGGCGGTTCCATGATCGATAAAATCAGTAAGATAAACTGCAAACAAAACCTCTTGATTGGGAGGAATTCGAGGTTGGCAGCCTAATGGGCCATATGCATAGTCTGCCTTTATGAGAAAAACAGATATTTCGTGTTTTCTCATTGTGCTGATCCCAAGGTCTAGCCCTGGTATAACCTGTCCTTGACCCAAGCGAAAAACGTCTGGTCCAGAACCATGAGCGTAAGACGAATCAAATGGTTCATCCTGGTATTCAAAGTAACCTATATATTTGATAGAAACTTGTGCGCCGTCTGGTACTTTTTCCCCGACTCCTTCTCTCCTTATTAGCTTCATGACCTGGAGAAAATAATGTAAAATGTTTTTTTAATGCACTAGATTACGATATTTTATTATCATCAAAGGAAAAAGACAGTATACACGATTAAATGATATGAAATAAAAAATTATAAAGAACCTGAATGTTTTTTTAGAATTAGGAGATAAGTAATTTTCTTATAAGCGGTCATCAGTCCCACAATATGCAGGAAGCAGGGGGTTGAGCAAATTCTGCGTAACAGCTATTCGACTTCAAAATGAAAATCGTCAAAGCCAAACCGGAAGCTTGACTCTAGAAAAATAGCGAAGAAGGTGCCGATTCAGAAAAAGATAAAATGTCCCTATTCAGAAATCAATTTTTTTTACCCGAATTTATATTGACATCTCTGAACAGTACTGAAAATAAAACATATTAAATATTATTTTCTCTTCCTTCATTGAGTCGCATAAAATACAATATTACAATATTGAATATACATATCTACAACTACGGTAATACTGTAAAAATATTGATTCTCAATTTCAACGCAGATCAGAGTTAAACATTTTATATTGAGTGAATAGTTAATTATTTGATTTATTATTAATATGTAATATAAGCTAAAGGAACCTCTAATTGAGTTTCTTGTTGATTAAGAGCATTTTGCATGACATAATAGAGGGAGACAAAATTGTTTTTTTCTTAAATATTGCAAAGGCTGCCGATTTAAATTTTGGTACTAAAAATTAGTTTCTGAATACTTATGTTACTGCGCTAGCCTGACGAAATTCTCAAATTTGGTTCAAACTTTGTAAATTAATAGTTGTTATCAATGCAAATATTCTATCCAAATTTTTCTGACACTCATACTGCCGCATACGTGAAAAAATTATTAAAATAAACATGTAATTTTATGGAAATGGGGTGAATTCGAGTGAAGTTTGTATTGCACCGGTTTGATTTTAAATAAATGGGAGGAAAAAAATTACCAGAATTGGATCAAGTGAACACAGGCTGTTCCAAAATATTTTAAAAATCGCCTTAAAACTTTTAATTACATTAAGAATCCCCTTCACTAACAAAAGTGTTGGTAAAATTCCAAATGTTCATATAAAATTTGGTATGAAATATGAAGAGGTGAAAACGTTGCACACCAGTCGATTGAAGGCTTAATTCATATACAATCTCGTGCATGCAAGTCTTTTCGTTTACAACTATGCGAAAATTTAAAAATTGAAAAATACTATTTTTATAATTTACTGAATAATTGTAAATGATATCGTCTATTTACTTTCTTGCGGTTGTGAACCACAAGGGAAATAATTTTGCTCTAGAGACAAAAAACTAATATTTGGATTAGGTTTTTGCAAGATTTTTCTTCTCCATGAAAATGGTTCGTGACTTACGACTGAAAAAATATTTTCTAATAAATTTAACAAGGCATGAACCTGACTTAATAACAAAATATATATGCCAGATTAAAGTTAAAATTTTGTATATAAGGGAAATTAGAGGAAAATTAAATTATTGAAGCACTTCTAGATTGTCTATGCATCTTTCATTATGGTTCTTAATATCATGAGTTGAAAAACATGGTGAAAATAAGCCCTTGTAAGCGCTGCGCCTAGTGCCACACTAGAAAAAGGAAAAATCAAATATGATGCTATGTCTCTTCCACTCATTTCATATGATTTACAACAAATTAAATTATAATACAAAACATATTTTCTTATTTTAATATTAATTTGTATTAATTCATATTACTGTCTAACAAAATTCATATACATATGTCAACGCCCGCGAACAAAGGTATCTATCAAAGAAAAAATAGTTTAGTTTTTTACACCCATAGAACATAGAATTCAAAATTGACACAGAACCCAAAATAAAATAGGGTCCAATACTGACATAAGGCCAAAAATCGAGATAGGAGCCAAAATAGAAGTAGGGCCCAGCATGAATATAAGTTCCAGAACGGACATAGGGCCGAAAACTGACGTACGGTCCAAAATTAATGTAGTGCCTACATCTAAAATAGGGCCAAAAATAGACAAAGGGCGCAAAATTGACATAAGGCCCAAAACTTATATGGGGCCGAAAATAGACATAGGGCCAAAATATAAGCACCTGAAGCATGGGAACCATTCCTTGTAGGCACTCTGCGCCTACTTTGATTAATTTTTTTAACAATTCGTAGTTCTTTATACGATTTTTACAATATTGAACAATTCGAGATATTATTATCAAAATAAAAAATAATTGAACTTAGTAGATAATTATAATTTATTATTATACTTATTTTCTTAATGATTATCTAACACTTTTATCTATAATAGAAAGGAAAGTTAAGCGGTGAAAAGTACAGTGCCATTTCTATTAGATTGTTACACTTGCTTATCCTGGAAAACTAGGTTAATTGGACTTAACACTCTTTAGATTTCTACGCTTTAATTAAAACAATTTACTGTCTCACGAAAACATTAAATTTGTATAATCAACTACAAAAAATCTTTTGCTTTAAATTCTTCATTTATTTAAGTGAATAATCTTTAGATTGACGTTTTTAATCTTAATGAATTATGTACAATTTACGCTTAATTACGACTTTCAAAATTACCAGACCCGCTGATAGACATTCTCTCCTACGTTTTCGTTAGTGAACTTCTTCACTAAAATTCAAAAAAACATACCATGCCGTTACCAAGAATATCATTCATCTTTCTTCTTAGTTTATCAAAGTTAATGTCACATGGCATTACAGCCTCCGGGGCCTCTTCATTTTCTTCACTTTCATCAACTTCATCTGCATCGCCCATATTCAGAAATTTCAAAATCTCGTCATTCGACATAAATACATTTTTGGAGTATTCAAAATCTTCTTCAAACTCGTCCATATCATTTCCTATCTCCAACGTAACACCCTCTTGCGACAGCAAGTCCCTGAAAAAATGAAGATAAAGAATATCTTAGCATATCTTAATTGAGAAACGCGAAAATAACATTGTTCCAAAATATCTTTCTTGATCAAATTTACAAAACAAGATCTATCCAAATAACTTTCATCAATTCATCCACTTTTAAACAGTTTAAATATTTTAAAGTATAATATATATCGTGGTTTTTAATTAGGAATAGACTTTTTTATCCTGAAAATGTCTTGAAGATAAAATAAAAGTGCAAAAAAAACTAGATGTAGCCGTATTTGAGGCAATATAATATTATTGCTGATGGTATATTGCCTCAAATATGGCTATAACTAGTTATTTTTGCACTTATATGTTGGGATATCTGAAAAACTTGACGCATAGGAACAATTTGGACAACGGTTTCATTTTTAGGACATCAAAATCCTTCGAGGTCACGTAGTCCGGTCTTTGGGTACAAACAAGGTGACACTTTTGTCGGCCCGTGTTATACAATGTAAATTTGAAGACCTTTTTTAATAATTAATGAATTATAAACAATTATCGCCAATATGATTCCAACATTTAACAAAATTCTTGAATTATAATCAAATTATTTTTATTACTAAAATCCGCATCTATCCCACAATTACTGTCCAATCTAACACATTGCATTTTCTCCCATTTTTTTATCACGAAACTTTTTTGCACCTTTCATTCCTCACTTCAACTAATGTTCAGGCTTGAAAAGGGATTACACAGAGCCCGAAACGTTGCCAATTTATATATAAAAATTCATTTTCTCTTGACCTTTTGCACTGGATACTTTTTATTACAATCATTATTAGGACTTTGAAATAGGTGCGGGTAAGAAACTCCAGACATTTTTTCAAAATTCGCCGACATTACCAGGTTTTCCAGGTCTCGTAGCAATCCTGGATGTAAGTCAGCATAAGCCATAGCTGATTTATGTAATTACAGTAGTTAGCCGTTATCTTTGGTGCAAGGCTGCCAAAGTCTAGTATTTTTAAATCGGAAACTAAGCACTTTTTCCCCAGTTTTTTTGTGGAAACTAATTTAAAACCCACATTATATCCATTTTCTCGACAGCTTGGCCATTAAATGTGGGATAAAAGTTATCGGGAATATAATTTTAATATATTATAAACAATAATATCCACTGTAAAAAAATCTATTGTATTTTACAGTTTTGGCGAATGTAAACGAGAGGACCCTCGTGTGTCGGAGTAAGTTTACGAAAATTTGTAAGAATCCACCCAGCGATGAATTTTGCAATTAAAGCTGTTGTAATATTCCAAATCGGCCGGTAAATTTACACGCGAAAAAGTAAAATTCATTCCGTGAAAAAATAAAAATAAAATAAAATTGATTAGGGCGACAGAATGGGAACACTCAAAGTTCAAACTTCGTATAATTTCATTGAAATTGAAGAAACACAAGCCGGAAACGTTACCATCTATTACTACTAGTCGAGGTTCTCTTTAATTACATCGCTAGAGGATGTAATTTCAAACACTTTTGTAAAATTACACAGTGAAGTAGGTTTGCAACTTCAAATGAAAAGCATAGATGTTATATTTAATATTAATATATATTAATATTACATATATTATAGAATATTAAATATTATATATCATAATAATATAAAATAATTTAAAATTATAAATATAATACATTAGTGGTTGATTCTGAACCAATATATTTAGATTATTACGTATTCCAAATAGGAAAAAAAATGTTTAAAAAACACTTTTCAAAATTGCTAATATTTTAAAACAATCCTGTGTAATAATATTTAAATAAAGAAGGATTCTTCCGCAAGGGCTTTCCCTTTTGTCCTCTTTTTGGAGTTTTGGATATCTAATTTTGATTTGTGGTTTTTTTCATGCTCTGATTTCAGCCACATAAAAATAAATAAAATAAAATATCACCAATAAGGTAACACGCATATTATGTGAATTTTCATCCAATATACTTATGACTGAACGATTTTAAAAAACGATTTTTGCATTGAAAGTAGGCGCGCAAATTTTCACAGGAAAAAAAGTTTAGGCCTCTTTCACACGATTGGAAATTGAGTCAGCCCTGGCCTTCTTCCTCTTGGCTGGCAGAAGGGATGCATCTTGCGATACCTTGTTTTAGTCACCATTTTTCCGGCACTGGAAAATATGTATATATAATGTATATTTTTATTGAGATGAAATTATATTAGACTTACGTGTACTGTAGTAATCTCGCAGTCGATACTACTCTGTAAATTGTTGATAAGAAAAAGTTTCGTCTCAAAGTATCTCATAAATTCCGAGGAAGCAGACGATAATGTAGAAAGAGATGGCCGAAAGGAGAAACAACGCTTCACAAAAAATATATTTTTTGTACAACACCGATAATTTAGAAAAAAACCCAGAGGGAACACTCAAAATTTTAAGACTTTATTCTTCCCTATTATAATAAGAACTTGGTCATTCATTTTGATATACAGCATGAAAGTAAAATCTTGGAAAGACATATTCCTAAAGAAGAGAGATTGAACATTTAGTTACAAGAATGACCGACAGATGGATCTCTAAGGAAATTCTCTATCATATTATTGATGCAGCTCTATCCAGAATTGATTTCTAAAAGATTTCACTTTCACGCCGTGTACCGCGATAAAAGACCAAATACTTATACTAATAAGAAAAAATCAAGTCGATTTCGTCAAAATTGATGGTGTTGTGAGTGAAAATATCTTGTCTACAATTGTGATCAAGTTTCGTCTGCTCTCTTCTTTTGGAATCTGCCTTCCCACGATTTCACTTTTACGCCGTATACCAAAATAAATGACCAAATTCTTATCTAATAAAAAAGAAGAAAGTCTTATAATTTGGATCTTCCTATTATTTTGCCTAAACTGTCGGTTTTGTGCAAAAAATATATTTCTGTCAAGCGTGGCTTCACCTATTGACAATCTCTACATTTTTCATCTACTTCCTCGGAATTTATGAGATACTTTCAGGACAAAAATTTTATAACCAATAATTTACAAAATTGTATCGACTACGAGACCATTGCAGTACGCGTTAGTATAAATTAATTTCATCTAAATAAAAATTAAAATGACTTATACGTATTTTTCAGTGCCAGAAAAATTGGGCGTTTAGGCTTAGACTAATTTCAGAGCAAGTCAGCCACTTTCAAAGTTTCGAATACCCGTTTGTAATTAAAAATGCATAAAAATTATTTTAATGGAAACGACCATGCTATGAGCTTTTTGCGCCCCCAGAAAAGTGAGCGCTAAGATAGATATTTACCTTGCCGCCCAGCTAGCGACAGTTAATTCGTTCCAAACGCTACCATACAGTCAGTTAATGAGTTCCACAAGTGGCCACTGAAAAACGCACAGTGTATTCATTCATTTACTGCAGACATATATATCGAGGCGTCATTGCGGTAGGATGCCAATGCATTCGACATGACTTGTCGGTACTTAACAAAAATTAAAGCAAGAAAAAGCGAACCGAGAAGTTAGCGCCCGAAAGTCTTGCTCGCGAAATTGAGCAAGACGAAGGTAGAATTTGGCCAAAAATAAAAGGTGCGCGCTCGCTCCATCAATTCATGAATGTTCCATCTCGGGCGAGCAAAGCATGAAGGTGCTACTTTACGGCGGAGACACAGCGAGAAGGGAGAGAGTCCATAAACAAGGACACGATGATGGGCGGGGAACCTTTCCTAATCTGTTTAAACACTTTAAACTATACAATGAAACTGTTATACCCAAAGTTTCACCAGTAATGCATTATTTGCCAGAGGGAACTAAAAGAAATAGATATTTGGTCCCTAAAATTGAAAATTAAATTTCAATCATATTTATGTGCATTTCAATTAAAATACAGCACGAGTTTGGTATGAATATAGGGATTTTTGAGGTCGCTTATTACGAATATGCTACTAGTGTTTTGAAATTCCAAGATGATGGATCTTCGATAGCGAATATAACTACCATTCGTCGAAGAATTCGAAAATATTTACCTTTGTATTGTTTCTTGAATTACAGGATTTTAAATTCTATTATGCTACACACATAATTTACGCAATAATTTCTTTTTGTGCCTTCGGCATTAGCGTTACCCAATGTGCACCACGAGGAGGTTGCGCAATCGGCCTTGCACATCACTTGTCCCTTAAAAGGGCCGATTTTTACACGGTCAATATTTATATTTGCTTATTCATCTGCGCACACTGACCATTTGATTCCGTTCATTTCATATGAGTATCTTTCTCATATGAGTATCTATCACGCAAAGCAGAGGGCAGGACTAAAAAGGGGCCTGTAGGACTGAAAATCGGAGTTGAAAAACTCGCGGGCGAACCGCGAGGATCTTGGACTATTACTATTATTCTCTTCTAGTTCAGTCCATAATAATAGTCTCCCAACTGAAAATCTTGGAAAGAGATTGATCTCTCTCCAATTTATTCTACAGTGAAGGTTTCCCTGGTGTTTCGCACTGAGAGTGCTTAACTTTTACAAGAGAAAATCTCACGGGAAATTTTAATTTGAGTTCGTCAGAATTTGACTTTTTTTATTTCAAATTTTAACACGAAAGCTAGTCCAGGAAATACACGAGAATTGAAAATAGAAAGATTTAGTAATCTTCAGAAAATATACCGTACTTCACGGAAATACGGAATAAAAACCTAGGAGGAATTGTCCTACCTCTCGAGCCTCAACTCGAAGACAATAGAGAAGCGTCCATCGTACCGTACCATTAGCACCTGACGGTTAATACGTAAATTTATTACCATAATCCTCCGGTGAGGATCTGCTTTGATTTTGTGAATGAAAATTTTTTAAGTGAAAATATTCTATTTTTCGTTCGTGTTCCTAAAAATAGAATAAAATCTTTATACAAGTTTTAGGTATCATCTTTGCTCTTTCTTTTCCAAATTAAATAAATTCCATTTTGAGACGCAGTAATATCCTCTCAAGTATAGACTTGGAGTTGTCCTTGAGATCTGGACGAGTTAGTCGCCATTACTGTAGTTACAAGTAAGTTTCAAAGGATAAAGCGCACAGTCGAATAGCTTTGGGGTTTTCCCTAAAAACTAGTCTAGGGAGTGACAGTTATCTCACAAAACTAAACTTTAAATAAAAAAAAAGTAACAGATGAATAGCTTTGAGGTTCTCCCTGAAACCTAGTCTAGGAAGTGATTCTCTTTGTTGGTTTTAAATCCAGCTTTTGCTTCTGGACTTTTAATAAAAGAGTAAATTCTATAGCGACAACAAAAGTTGAGAGATTATTAGACTAGAATTAAATAATCGTGTGAGAATTTTTTGAAAGAATCTTAAGTTCTATAATGTCTTATGTTAAATCATACGTGATACTCGTTCCTTATGAAGAGTCGAGTTTTCTTAATGAATATTTTATTCGATTTTATTGAGTGAATAGGCTGGAACGCCCATCGAAATGAATGCAGTAAGCATTTGATTCAAAAGACAATTTGTACAGAATTACGTTAATTCTTTTATATATTTAGAGAAAATATGGAAGATACACCAGGCACCGCTCATGGAGTATCTGAAAAAAGCTCCGAGAAAATGTGGGCTATAATTACCCAACGCCTCGAGGAGCTCGAAAAACGCACTCAACGTATCCTAGAAGAAGAAAGGGATACCATTAACAACAAGTGGCGGAGCGAGAGAGACCTCAAACTAAGAATGAAGGCGTTAGAAAAAAGTGTCAGCCGCTCATTACAGGCGATTACCAACATCACACAGAGTTTGGAAGACCGTGAACTGCGAATGCAAGCGCAGATCAACCGTTTAGAGACCGCCCACGCTAGAGTAGCGAAACGGATGACCGATAGCCTCACGTCGCAAACGAGTACACCCGTGATGCCGGCCCAGCCCCCAATCAAGTACGCATTACCTGAGTTCAATGCCCAAGACTCTGTGACACCGATTATCTAATTGAGAAATCTTTATAGGGTTCACCCAGTGATTGGTGGCTCGTCATAAAAGGGGGTGTCACTAACATTGAGACCTTCATCGAAAAATTCCAATCACGATATTGGAATGAACATACCCAACAAGATATAAAGAAAAGGCTGGAGTTCGGCCACTTTCAAGGAGCCAAAGACAAATCGTGGGCTGAGTGCCCCACAAAAATGTTTGCCCACGTCGGCGTTCTACTGCCCGCCCCCGAACAAGAGAAGGTGGTAAGAAAATTGGCAAGACATTCCAATGATGAAATCAAATATGCCATCAATGGAAGGGGCATAAACAAATGTGAGCAGCTTACCGAGGTGCTGGAGGAATTTGACAAAATCGGCAACACAAACACCGGTTTCATTGAAAGTAAAGGTCGAATGAATCCACCACATGACAATTATCACAACAATCAAGGACAATGACGTGGTAACCAAGAAAATAATAGCTACCCGCAAAATCAGAATCCTGCAAATTTCGGATCATGGACACAGCAAAATAATGGAAATCGAACCAACAATTATGGAGGAGTCAAACCTAACTTAAAATTCTGGGGGCAGCGTGCCGCGCAAGATAAAAATTTATGGCGTCATAACCAGAACGCATCCAATTCAAGGTTCAAAACATGGAAGTCGAGCCACAAAGTGAGAATGAAAACACTCAACATCTTCTAGAAGAAAATTTTGACGCGGGAAACGAGCAGGAGCCACGTCGATAAATAAAGAAGACTCGGAAATTGACGTGGAAAAAGAAACGACATATTACGTGAATGTTCTAACGAACACATGGGAATATCTGTTGGAAGAAACCCCAGGTGCGGCACCAAAAACACGTTCAAAATGTTACATAGCTAAAATACAAATTGCAGGTATTGTCACGCGAGCTCTCATAGACACAGGAGCGGAGGTCCTATGTATCTCAAAAGGGTTCCTTAATGGCAACTTAGAGAGATTCAGCCGCTAGCCTAGGTTACAATTGGAAGGTGTGGCCGTGGCAGAGCCATATACGCTGACGTACAATAACCGAACACCTTAATACAAATGGTTTTTCTCGGAGTGCCACGCCTATCAAGAACTTGCATAACAGGAATATATATTTTGGACGAGCATCGAGCCAATATAAATTTAGATACGAAGACTCTTACGTTAGCATATCTAGAAGGCAAACCCGCAATTCATATTATGCAAGACGAAGACAAAGAAAAACAAAAGCAATACTATAATCTCAACACTATAAGTTCCGAGGTGGAAAAGGCTAGAGACAGAGAACAAACAAGAAATAAAATCCACTGAGAATCTACCTTTAAAAGTTACGCGAGAAGAAATTCAAGAAAAAATAAGTCAAAATGAAAGCCTAATGGAGGAAGTAAGAACAAAGATTGGAGAAATCTTATGGAAACATAGGAGGACATTTCGGAGGGAGCTTGGATTATTCACTAAATATGAACACACATTAAAAGTTAAAGAAAATTAAAGGCTGTTTTTAGCGCAAATATAATTATATAAGAAAACACTCTAAATCCTCTTCTGCATAAGAAAGGTTATATGAAATATTGCCATAAAGTGAGCAGTTTGTCTGGAAAATTGAAAACATTCAACATTTTTGAAAGTTTCTTCTTTTTGAATTTGTGAGCGATCGCTTCAGTGAAAACGAGTGCAGTTTATTGTTTCGAGCATGTCTGAAGGTAATTTACCGTGCAATACCAATAATTTTGCTGTAGCTATATTATTTATTTAATGCTGCAAATTATTTTTAACATTTTCAGCGCTTAATTTGAACAAGAAAATCCGAGTTGAACCTGGAGGGATGAAGTAATAGCATTATATTTTCTGCCGTTTAAAGAAAAAAGTGGGCCACGGCCACGTACCCAGAGGCGGCTATCGGCGTCCCTCTTTCGCCAAAGCAAATACGTGAGTGCAAGCGAGAGAGTAACAGGCTTACGTACAGTAAAGCACAGTATTTCCTATTTTTTAAGAGAATATTTTCGACAATATTTCACTGCTAAACGCGTTTTTCATATCAGAAAAAAATCCTATCTTTACAGATTTTTGCATGAAGCATTATATATTGATCCTATCAAAATTCAGTAATCACCAAATTAAAATTAAATTGATAATCAATTCCTGCTTTTTTCCAGCAATCTTAAGTTTCTACTTACTCGGAATATATATATATATATATATATATATATATTATATTTCAAACAAATTTATATTTTATCTTCTTGTGCGTGAAATTCAGTACATATTTAGGTTAAGTTAATGTGGGTACTATATTAAACTCAATCGAAACCGGTTCAAATTCCCAACTTTTCAAGTAAAAATATTGCATTTTTAACAATATAGATGAATTTTTAACCAAAAGAGTTTAATTTTCAATCAAATTATTTTATTTGAACCGAAAAAATGAATTTTGAACCTAAATTATGCTTATTGAACTCGAAAACTTGAACTTTTCAAGAAAAAAGATGATTCATCAAACAAGAAGGTTAATTTTATACCTAAAAGGATGATTTTTGAGTAAAATACATGAATTTTAAACGAAGTAGTTGAATTTTCAACTTAAAAATACAAGTTTCCAGCCAGACGGATAAATTTCCCACAAAATGATAAATGTTTATTTAGAATAGTTGAACTTCAAAGCAAAATAATAATTTTTTAACTGAAGTGATGAAATGTCAATCAAGGAGATTAATTTCTACCAAAAAAACTAAATCTTTAACGAAATACATGAATTTTCAACCAAAGGCGATAAATTATAAACCAGACATTGAACAGTTAAATTTTCAATTTAAAAAATTATTTTCAACCAGAGAAATGAATTTTGAACTAAAATGTTGGAATGTTCCATTGGAATAGTTAGTAACATTTACAGTTAAAAAAAATTAAAAAGAATACTTACATTTTCAATGAAAGTGACGAATTTTGAATTAAAATGATGAATCGAATAGAAATATTTTTAGCTAAAAAATTTAATTCCCAAGCAAAGGGATACAATAATAACTAGAGTGACGGACTATTCAACGGGATCAGTTACATTTTTAGTTAAAAAGTTCATTTTTGGTAAAAAAAAAAAACGTAAAATTTTCAGCAAATAGTTCAACTTTCAACTGGAATAGTTCAATTTTCATAAAACAAACTAATTTATAACCAATAAAAAAACGAATTTTCAACATAATATCTCATTTTTCAACCAAATATATGAATTTTCAGTTGAAATGATGAATCTTCAAACAAAGAAATTTATTTCTAACAAAAGAGTTAAACTTTCAACAAAGTAATTACATTTTCATCATAAAAACGATAACTCCTGAATATACATAAATGTAGTAGTTAATATTTCAACCAAAAAGGATTTTTATTTTTAATAAAAAAAAACAGTTGAATTCAACGAAAAAAAAAAATAAATAAATCAGAATTTATACGAAGACAATATTTTATCACAAATTTTATTCAAAAATAGTCTGAAGGTAATTATGACTTATATCATCAAAGAGAACCCCAATTGCTAGCAGTTTATCCATTAATTGCAGAATGAAATAAAATGAATCGACTGCACGCGATAAAGCAAAAAACATTATCATTATATTACTTTCTTTATAAGTGACAGTGAATGTGCAGCAAGGAGTATTTTGGAGTCGTGTTGAAGGAAAGGATTAATTTCACTTTAGAGCTTTATTATCAACTTAATTTCAATCTGATGATTACTGAATTTTTATAGGATCAATATAGCACCTTTGGAATGCTTCAGGCAAAAATCAGTAAATGTACGATTTTTTTCTGATATAAAAAACGCCTTTAGCAGACGTGAAAGATTATCGGGAGAAGAAAAGAGATCGCAAGATTATTATTTTATTCCATTCGCCTTAAAGTATGCATGTGAATTACTTTATGAAATCTTAATAATAATAATCACTTTGTGGCAATGTTCCATATAACCCTTTTTTATGCAGAAGAGGAATTAGAGTGTTTTATTATATAATTATTTTTGCGCTAAGAACAGCCGTTTCCAAGGAAAATCCAAAAAACGTGAACTTAGCCGCCATGTTGGAAGATGGCGGCTCAAGCTCCCGCCCCCCAATTTACTGAATTTTGGGAGGTGTCTTAAGACCCCCCCCCCCATGGAAGAGTTTTAACAGCTATATAGCTTGTAATAATTTTTTTCCATTTTAGCAACCTCTTTCAGCTTCGTTGACTGGCCTAAGAGGTTTTCTAGGAGTAATAAACATGCGGAAGAAACCGTGCCTCTTCTTAAATTAATAAAATTGAGAGTGCCATGGAAATGGGATCAAAAGCCTCAGACAAGTTTTGATAAAATCAAGCAAATTTTTTGGCGAATCCATCACACTATCCTTTCCAGATCCAAGGAAAGATTATTATCTTGAAACAGACGCTAACAGCTACGCAATTGGCGCAGTGTTGTATCAATATAATGATCAAAAGGAGGAGATAATTATATTGGCATGTCGGACATTGAAAGGCCCCGAAATCACGTATTTTACCACAGAGAAAGAGCTGCTAGCAATTTTATGGGCTCTACAAAAATTCAGAACGTACCTGCATGAAGCGACGATAATTAATCGCACCGAACACCTTGCACTTACCATTCTGGGAACATGCAAATTTGTCAACGTACGTCTCACTCGATGAATCCTTAAAATACAGAATTATAATATAAAAACTGAACATCTCCCATGAAAAGAAAACGTAATGGCAGACGTTTTAAGTAGATTGCAGGAAAAAGCAGATAAAAAAATCGAGGTGAACCGAGCTGGTATTAAACGCGCTGAGTTATTAATGGACCGAAGAAATAGAGCTCTTAATTCGAAGAATCCTAGAACAACAGCAGGAGGATAAAAAATTGAAAAAACTCAAACAAAAATCTTACAAGACCTTATATGCGAATGTCATGCTGCGTAAGGACATACAGGTGCAGAAAAAACATACAAAATACTCAGTCGTCTTACTCACCATAATTGGCAAAAGTCACGCGTTAAACAATTGCTACGTGCGACGCGTGTCAACGAAATAAAATTCTCACGCAAGCGTCGCAGGCTTTACAAGAGCCCGTATTACCACAGGAGCCATTAGAATTTATATCAATCGATTTTTATGTGAGCACATCTTAGTAATGATTGACACTTTTACTAAGATCACGAAAATGTATCCGCATCGCAATGCAACAAGTGAGGCGGCGATAAAGAAAATTGACGAGTTCACAGAAGTAACAGGGCGGCCCCAGAAAATACTTTCTGATAGGGGAACGCAATTCACAAGCCATTAATGGCGCCAAGCATTAAATGAACGCGGAATAAAAATTATTCTAACCTCTATTAGACACCCACATGCAAATATGTTGGAAAGAGTCAATCGTGAATTGGCTAGACTTTTTAGAACCCTCCTACCTCAGCACAAACATAATTCGTGGTTCACCGAAACAGAAAACGTGCAGACGATTCTCAACGAATCGTATCATGGTGAGCTGACCAGCTACCACCAACGCCTCCTCAAGAAACGGCCAATACTGGTGAGTTAATTGCCATCTTACTAGAACCGATAAAGAGGAAGCGAGAAAAACAATTAGGCCGCCTTAATAGAAAGAAAAAGAAAAATCACTTTCTCAATAAGCGAGTGGGTACTCGTCAAAGCCTGCAACGTATCACACACAGCGGCAGGTGCAATGGCAACATTCCTAGCGCTGTACAAGGGACCGTACATAATCAAAAAGAAGATAGCCACAAATGTCTACATTTTGGAAGGAAGTGAAAATGGAAAGGTGAGAGGGCAATACCATGTCAATCACCTCCGAAAGTATCAGAACGAAAATGTCACAAGCTGCCACCCAATACGAACCCATGGATGTCCCTCTCAACGTGTGCGTCCAGTGCAATCTGGAGGGGGAGAGGAATATGTCATGGTGAAAGAAGCCATGAATCACAAAATAAAATATGTGAAGAATTATCCATACGAACTGTGCACGCTGAGAATGCGTAAACCAAAAAAATATTCAAGTTGCCAACGTAAACACCCTACAAATGCCTAGAGAATGCAGAAGGGGTGTAGTGAAGACTCAAACAGAGGACATTTACCTATTACCACCTGTCTCCGATACCGCAGACGAGTCAACTCAACGACGAGAAACATCGGACCGTTTCACGAGAAACTACAATCGACGAGAAGATCTTGAAAGAATTAACGATTAATTATATTATATAATTAATTACATATCTCCTTGGAAAATTAACCACCAGTTGTCAAAACACCTGAACGATGCACTATGGAAAATCTAAAAATTGTGAACTCCAAAACAAGACTGGCCACTAACGACAACATGAAGATATAGCAATACGTATTTCAAATTTTAACACGAGCATCTATAGAAGAATAGACTTGTGATTCTCCATGAACGCTAGTCCAGGAAATAGACGAGAATTGAAAATTGGAAAATTTAGTAATCTTTAAAAAATATACCGTATTTTATGGAAATACGGAATAAATTCTTAGAAGGAAAAGCTACCTGACTTTACAGGACTGAGATTTTCTCTCTTTTTTGATTGCGCCGGTTATTGACGTTATTGACCTTTTGTTCACTCTGCGAAATTTCGGATCTATGAATTGTCCTACCTCTCGAGCCTCAACTCAAAGACTATAGGGAAGCGTTCCTCGTGAAGTGCCATTACTGTAGTCACAAGTAAGTTTCAAAGGATAAAGCGCACAGCCAAATAGCTTCGGGGTTTTCCCTGAAACCTAGTCTAGGAAGTGATGGTTATCTGGGAAAACATAACTTTAAATAAAAAGACATAGTCACAGATGAATATCTTCGGGATTCTCCCTGAAACCTAGTCTAGGAAGTGATTCTCTTTCTTGGGTTTAAATCCAGCTTTTGCTTCTGGACTTTTAATAAAAGAACAATGGTCTATAGTTGAGAGATAATTAGATTAGAATTAAATAAGAGTGTAAAATTTTTTTGATAGAATCTTAAGATCAATAATATCTTATGTGAAATCATACGTGATACTCGTTCCGTACAAAGAGTCGAGATTTCTTAATAAAAGTTAATAAAAGTTAATAAAAGTCGGAAGAGCCCATTACGGAGTGGTTGGTGGAAGGGCGCACAGTACTCCTGCCAAAAATGGGCAACTTAGCCGACCCAAAGAATTACAGGCCAATCTCTTGTCTGAACACTCTGTATAAGATATTCACAGCTATCCTAAATGATAGGATTGTTCGGGCAATCGGAAATGCGAAAAGGGAGGAGTAGGTAGAAATGAGAAAGGAATTTATTATAATGTGTACGAAAAAAGAGTAGGAAAAGGATAAAGAGCTGAAAGAGGAGTTGAGATATGTTAAGACAGAAGGGAACGTGTGGAAGATAATTAACAGGGTTAGAAAACGTAGGATGGGGATAAGTGAGAAGATAGGGAGTGACGAATGCAGGGATTTTTTTAAAGATTCATTTCAGGGATCAGACACACGGAAGAGAGTTGAGGGGGTTACAAGAACAAGGGAGGTAGATGGAGAGGAGCTGAAGGACGAGGAGATAGAGAGGCATATAAGGAAGTTGAAAAGGTCTAAGGCAGCAGGTCTGGATGGGGTAGAGAACGAAACATGGCTGTTTGACACACAAGAGGTATGGGAGAGGCTGAAGGGGGTAGTGAGAAAAGTATGGTGGGGGAGGGATTCCCAAGAGGGTGGAGGGAGGGGATGATCGTGAATACGGCGTACAAAATATACGCGATAGTGCTGGCAGATAGGCTGCGGAAGGATCTTGAGGGGAAAGGTATACTGCCGGAGGCGCAGACGGATTTTAGGGAGGGAAGGATAGAGAACTAGTCAAAAAGGGTGCCAATGTGAACGCTTTTTTGTAGATCTACTAGTAAAAGGCGCGTTGCCTTCGATTGATAGGGGGAGGTTGTGGGAGGAAATGGGAGAGGGGAGTGGAAAGAGGCCTGCTCGAGAGGGTAAGGAGGTATATGAGTAGACGAAAGATAGGGTGAGAGGAGGAAGGGAATCTCTGAAACTTTCTAGATGGATAGGGGGTTGAGCGAGGGGTGTCCGCGTAGCTCAACGTTGTTTGCAAATTTTTTCGCAGATATGGAAAGTAAGCTAGCGGCCGGAGTGGTAGGAGGAGTTAGGGTAGGAAAGGTAATGATATGGTCACTCGCATATGTACATGACATAGTTCTGCTAACAAACATTAAAGAGACTTTAAAGAAGATGATGAAAAGGTTGAGAAGATACTTGGGACAAATATAGGTTAGAGTTAAAAGCGGAGAAGTCGAAGGTTATGGGGTTCAGCGAAAAGAGGGGGGAGAGATAATGAAGAGGATTGAAAGTGGAAGGAAAAGCGATACTGGAGGTGCAAGAGTTTGTGTACCTGGGCTACCTGTTTTGGAGGAATAGGGAGTGGATGGTCACATAAAAGAGAGAGTGAGAAGGGCAAATGTGGTGATGAGACAAGTGTGGGGACTGGGAATGAGGTTGTTTGCAGATGATTTTGTAAGGAGAATGAAATTGCTTGATTCGGTAGTGATGAGTGTCTTATTTTACGGAGTGGAGGTGTGGGGTCGAAGGTAAGTGAGGAGGCAAATAGGATACAGGAGAGTTATGTAAAGTGGACACTGGTGTTAGCAAGGAATACGCCGAACTATATTTTCATGAGGGAGACAGGAATAATGACTTTAGGGATTATAACGGGGAGCCGAGCGTGTAAATATGAGGAGAAATTTTTAGAAGAGGGGGGAAGTAAGCTGGTTAGGGAATGTTGGTAGGAGAAGGAGAACAGACGTAGGGGTGGGAGGATGGAGACGAAAAGGGAAAAGTATTTTAGAAACTTTAATGGGAACAATGTTTGGATTATGCCAAGGGAGAGATCGCAATATTTGTGTGAGAAAGGCGAGCAAGGAAGTCAGGAACTTTTAACGAGAATGGGATGCGGATGCATGGAGAGTTATAATAGGTTCTGGCTTTCTAGAGAGAAGAGAACACTATTTGGAGTGTGAAGAGGTGGAAAGTAGTGGGAGAAGCATGGAGGCATTGTTGCATGAAAGAGGGGACAAAAGAGCAGTAGCATGGGTGAAGGACGTGTTGGGTAAGATGGAGAAGAAGACAACAAAGGATGAAGAGGAGATCTTAGAGATAAGGTGGCCTTAGAGCGGTGTGGATGGTTGTTAGTTTTCAAGAAAAATAAACTATCTATTTCTATAAACTATCTATTATTTATCTATCTGCAATACAAAATCCTATTAAAATTCAAATAATTATTTGAAAAACTAAAGTGACGAATTCTGGATTGACTCAAGGGATTGCGTTCTTTAGGGATGAGTTAAATTAATGTTTAGAAAACTCCTCTCATATAAAAATGAAAGAAAAATAGAATTCTTCTCCAATATTAAACCAAGAACCAAAACTTTCTTCATACAACGAGGTCTTTATCGTAAGCCTTGCAAAGACTTTACAAATTCTTTTCTGGCTCTATTTTTTTTGTTATAAAAGCAAAGTAAAATACCCATAAAAATGTCAGTAGCTACTGAAACCGTGCATAACAAAGTCTTTATTGTAAGATAAAGTGCAAAGTCGTTACAATAAATGTTGCAGCCACTACATTTTAATTTTGGTTTTAATTCTCGCACTTAATGCAAACATGCGCAACGAGGTTTCCGCATAAATATAGATTGCAAAGTCGTTACAATCATACATAAAACTTATTTATATACAGGGGCATATGAAGTTTTCAATTTTTCATGCGGTTCTTCACCTTCACGTTAGTTTAACTTCTTTTAGGATGATCCGACTGGACTTTTATCATTGTGTTTTGGAACACTCTTTTCACGTACTTTGAGACTATTACAACAATATAATTTTTTATTACTATTTTGATTGAAAATCAAAATTAAATTTGATTTTAAGAGAAAAAAATATTTTTAAAAAAATTTTACTATTTCAAAAAATAGCTTTCCAAATCTCTATAATAAAAGTCCATTTGGATGATCATTAAAGAAGTTACACTAACGTGAAGATAATAAACGCGTAAAAAAGTTAAAACTTCAGGTCCCTCTGCATTGACAACCGGACTATAATTCTGCCAAGTTTCAACCCGATCTAAAAAAAATTAATTTTAGGTGGGAACACTTGACCCATTCTGCCCCATATAATGTCACATATTTTTTTTCTGCTTAAATCCGATGGTTAATTTCGTGAGTTGACGTTTTTCTCTTAATAGTAAAATATTTAAAATTTCTACTTTAATTTAGAGGCTAGAAATGGGGTTAATCACAGATTCAGTTAATCCCTTTTTTTACTCTCATGACTTTTAATTTTTGCATATCAATAAAAAAAAGTTCATTTAATTTTAGTTCTGGTCTGTCTCATTGAGTCTGTTCCTTGTACTGATATATTTGATTGAGTTCAATATTTTAGACTCTACGTTGGCTTAGCAATTTTTAAACCTTCTTTATTTTAATTCGAAAATGGTTGGATCTAACTATTTGCTAACCGTCAAATTTATTTATTTTTTCCTATTCAAAGTACAATTAGATTTCTTTTCATAGACTAGTGAATAATTTTGTTTTTTTGTTGTTTATATTTAAGCTATTGACTCATTTGGTCGGTTCAGTATGAATCAAATTTAAGATGTCATTTTTGGCGTTTTTTGAGCTCTATAGGCATTTTATTTTTGACTTACTGAGCCCAGTAATGTTTCTTCTGAGATGATGTAATTTCACCATTCGGAAATTAGTTCATCTCGGAAAATGTTAGACTATCTAGGATTGGTTTCATGGAACACACCCTGATCTGTCCAAAATGTAGAGAATAGGTTTCTTAGGTCCCAAATGGTTAATGGGTTGAAAAGAAACTTTTTTCGCAATCTAGAAAAATAAAATGAGTTCATGAAGCGTCTCCCGTCGAAATTGACTCAATGATTTCGACTGCGCTTGCCGCGCTTTTCGATCCGTTGATGCCAATGATCCCCTCTTCGTTTTTCGATTGAGTGCGCAATTATCGATCGGTATAGTTTACATATATTCGCATTTTCATAGCTTCTCGAATATTCTGAGTTACGTGACGTAATTTCGTGACGTTGCTACTCCAATCATGTCCATATTTAATATAAATTATAGCGCGCGTTTTCTAAGGGCCTATAACTAAACCTAACATATATATACTGAAAACTTTTATTTTAATTATTAATTGAAGTTCGAAGCGAAATCTGTTCTTTCGGCATACTTAGGCTCATTTTAAGAATGTAGAATTAGTTCGTAGGGTATTTTGTTTGTTATTTATGGCCTTGCCTCTTCGCTATTCTCAACGAGGGACAAAGAGGGATTTTAAAACTCTGTACGTCCGTCCGAGAACTGGCATTTACTCGCTGCTGCCACTTGAAATTAAGAATCGAGATTTAAATTTGAATCTGGTTCCCATCTTTCCGTTTGCTGTCTCTGATAGTCCCGGAAGCTGGATGGAAAACTGGGTTGCCTCCAGAGACAAGGATAACTTCGGATCATTTTCTCTAGGCTTTGGAAACGAACCTAGTAGCCAGGAACTATCCTTGATTCTGCACCAGTATTTCGTTTGTGGGAGGAAGTCCTCACATTTCCTAACAGGTCGCTCGATGCTCAAAGCACTGAACCCAAAGCCCAATCTACTTCAAGACTCCCGTGATGAGAATGAAAAGGAGATGGGATTGTCCTAGACTTGTTTTCGTATGTTTTGCCAATTCGAACGAGACTACGAGCTCGACGAATGACCAGCCGAGCTCTCTTTCGTTCGGCAGCCAAATGCGAATGAACAGTCGCGGCTATTGACGCGTATTATTACGTTGCCCGCGATCTAACCTATTCAGTTTGCTCTTATTCATAATCATGTAGCTTCCGTGCTTTGTTCACAGTGGAAGTAAGGTCCTCAACTTAATCTAGTGTGACGCTGATGATTCTCGTGGATTCTCTTGTTCGATTATTTGGATTTCTTTTTGATTCGCGTTTTTGGTATAGTTTAGCGCTTCGAACATTAGGAACCCCCGACTCTCCAAGGCTCTGGTATTTTTAATATATATTATTTTTCTCTCGCTCGATCTATGAAAATGGAAAAATCGGGTTTACTATTTGCTACCGGACTGATTTGTTCTCTCTCTGTCCTTCAATCACCTAAGTTAATATGTGCCCTGAAAAATTAGGGGTATTATGTATTTTGCTTTCGACCTTTCAGATGCATTGCGGTTATCTTACTTGAATGTTGTAGCTTATTTTATCTTTTGCTTTCGAGTTTTAACAATGTCGGGAATTTTCTTTTGTGTATTATAAACTTAGCTTTTCGGACGCCATGATGGCCACGTGCACCCTAAATTTTAATTTTCAGACAATGATACCCGTGTGAATCGTTTCGCTATCGGTAACCTAACCGCATGGTTAAAATTGTTCTTCTTCTTGTTAGATACTTTTAGGTTATGTCAGCTATTAAACTAAATTGTTAGTTTTGATTTAAAGTAGCCCTTGGGGGATCGGCCGAACAATAGAGCACCATGACTAGATATCGCGCTGTTATCAATTAACTTAACCTTAATTCAAATTTTGTGCGAATAGGAAACTACTGAAACAAATATGCAATAAATTTTATTACTAACCCTAGATTTCATTGATTTATGACCAAGACGCTTTTCGGCATTAAAAATGTGTTTCTATTTTCTTTAATTTTCGGTGTCAAATTGAGCCACCCTTTTCACCATTACTCGTCAGAGGGCTGAAGGCTAGCCTGGGAGTCCGTTGGCGAATGCATGTCACGGTTTCAGTCACGGGATTCGTGCAGGTAAAATAAGTTAACGGTAAGTTCATCGTTACAATAAATTAATATATATATATATATATATATATATATATATATATTTGAAAGTCTGTCATAAGGACAACCGCCGGATTCCGCCGAGAGCGGGTGCTAATCTGAAAAATTGCACCCGATCCTAGCGAAATCGCTGTAAAATTTTAGCCATAACGACGACTCACCAGGTGGTAACATTATGTAACGGAATGAATACAATGCTTTTCAGGCTATTAACCAGCGATAGCTTGTCACCTCCAAGAGCGCCGATGATAAGGACGATTAATTTAACAGAATATTCCGGGTACAATCGTCGCAACTCCCTTACA
>JAAAKG020170132.1:0-27607 GCA_010014905.2 Druon quercuslanigerum | reverse complement strand
GGAGGTGTGTTAAGGAATAGGAAGAGGGTGAATGAAAAATGTAAACCCTTAGGGGACACATTAGAAGCTTCCAGAAACTAAAACACATTTCAAAAAAGAAGGAAACCATGGCGGACGAAATTAAAAAAATCTCACCTGCAGAGACCAAGAATTCACGAGAAAATTAAGTTGCAACCACTTCAAGAAAACAAATAATCTTGAATAACAACTTTCTAGAACAAACATAGAAATATTTAAAATTTTACAAAAGTTATCAGACTGCATGTCTAACATGGAACTTGCAATAAATAGCCGTAAGGAATAAATACGTTCCATTGCAAAAAATTTGAATTTGGTTACGTCGGACGAAAGTGAGAGGAAGAACGATGCAAATTCTGAAACAACCGATGATGACGCGTTAATAGGACCACAAAGGTTAGCGCAGGAAAGAACAACAACTTAAAATGAAGATGTCCCTACAAGAGACAGACTTTTATAGAGGTTAAATGATAGAGTTGAAAGTAAAACATTATTAAACGAAACTATCCGTGCAAGGGACGCGATTGAATTAATTAAAAAATTTAATGGACAAGACGATATGGGAGTAAAACCCTTCATCGCTCTTGTGCAGAGAATTGAAGCACAGTGCGCAAATCCAGGAGTTTTAATGGACTGGATCATTGCAGGGAAAATCGAGGGAGAAGCTGAGAAAGCTATTCGCTTTTTATCGGTAGACAAATATGATGATCTGTTTAAAGCCCTTAGAACTAATTTTGGAACAACAGGATCGTTGGAAACACATCGCACAAAAATTTCACAAATAATTCAAGAAACGGGAGAAACCACACAGAATTTCAACACAAGGTTTAACCAAAGAATGCATAAACTGTTGTATGCTGTACAATTAAAAAATCCCCAAATAGACGAGAGAATAATTTGTATAAAAAATTAAGAACAAACTATTTTAGAAAAATACATTATGAACTTAAAACAAGAGCTTTCAGACCGAGTTTCGAGTAGAAACCCAAACGACATTAGAGAAGCTCAACAAATGGCAATCCAATCAGAAGTTTGGTTTGGCAGAGACTCCAGTTATTTTGCAGTAACTGCAAAATACCTGGGCATACCGAAAATCAACGTTTCTCTGAACAAAGAAATTTGCACTCAAAAGCCTCGGGAACTCGACCTCCGAATCATGTGAACTATACCCAATAAGAAACATAGGAAGAGAAAGAGGTCCAGGAAACGGAAATGAACCCGTAGACAGAGTATCAGCAATATCCGGAAGACTATACTCTATCAGAGGACAATTACATGAAGCAATACAACCAGTAAAGCACAGTTACAGGACGAAAGAAATGACGAAATTTAAGTTTCAAGGGAAAGAACATCTCTTTGTAATCGTACCAGAAAAGTTTTCAATACCCGAGGAAGGAATCATCGGAACACCATTCCTACACTCATTTCAGTTTAACTTGTCCAACTGATCCCTGCAACTTGTCGATAAGATCTACCGTTTGGAGTATGACGGAATTCTTATTCCAAAGAACACCATAAAAATGATGTCCGTGGAAACAAACAAGAAGCAAGGGGACATTATCATAGAATACAATCCCTACATTCCAAGTTCCATTTACCGGATTGTTGACTCACCAGTTTAAATTCCTGTCAGTAACGAAACAGAAATGGACTTAAGACTGAGTGACGAAGAGATAAATTATAAATATACCAATCTTATCCTGGCACGAGAAGAGCGCATAGCCTACATTACGCAGAATGAATTAAATGCTAGACTGAAATTATTGAGCGAAAATTTGAGGCTCGAACATATCGAAAATATTCACAGAGCTCAGATACCGAAGATAGCTATCTAATATCACATTTTCACACTTCAAAGAGATCCATTACCATGCACAAGCCTAGCGTCACAAAAAATAGTTTTAAAGGATGAAGCTAACATTAATATACGTCAACCTCGACATCCAGAATGTCACAAGCAACAGATTTCTAATCAAGTGAAACAAATGGAAACTAAAAAGATAATAGAAGCTTCAGACTCACCATTTAAATCCCTACTCTGGTTAGTCCCGAAAAATCGCGATGCATCCAGAAAACAGAAGTAGTGGATTGTCATGGACTTCAGGAAGTTGAACGAGAAAACTGATCAAGATGCCTACTCATTTCCGGTAATCGACGAAAACTTGGTCCAACTCGGAAAAGCAAAATTCTTTTCAGCTTTCAATTTGAGCTCAGGATTCCACCAAATTCCTATGCATGAGGACTCAAAAAAATACACAGGGTTCTCTACAAATAAGGGACATTTTCTCTATAATCACCTACCGATGGAACTCAAGAATTCTCCGGCAACATTCCAAAGAATGATGGATACAGCATTAAGAGGCCTAATCGGAAAAATTTGCTTTGCTTAACTAGACGACATTGTTTTCTTTGGTGTACACTTCAAGAACACATTAAAAATCTGGTTATCCTATTTTAGTCTAGGAGTCAGGGGGGGTATTCGTAACCGATAGGGGTAACGGGTTCCACGCAAGTATTTTTTATGTATTTTGATCTTTTGATTACGAATTTCAAGGGTAGATTGTCCAAAAGTTAATAGGTAATAAATGTATTCCTCATCTCACGGAGAATGCGTCGGTTTTTTAAGATTGAAAAAAACTTAAATAGAACTTGAGATACAGCGAATCGAGTAATGGAAGATTGTAAGCGGCGGAAGCCCGAGCGCGCCGGGCGAGGGGCCGGCCGAGCGGCCGCGAAGGCATTTTAACAAAAATTGTTATAACTTGAGTTCTAATTAACATTTTTAAGATCTGAAAAAACCGACGCATTCTCCATGAATGCGACAGTTAAATTGTTAATAACTAATTACCTATTAAGTTTTGGACAATCCACCCTCGAAATTCGTAATCAGGAGGTCAAAATACATAAAAAACACTTGGGTGGAGCCTGTTACCCCCATCGGCCACGGACCCCCCTAGCTCCTAGACTATTTGAACGCTTACGGGCTACCGGACTTAAACTTTGACCGGACAAATATGAATTTCTTCGTCCAGAACTAAAATACCTAGGGCATGTGATCACAGAAAATAGAGTGAAGCCAAACCCCGATAAATTACCAGCTGTGCAAAATTTCAAAAGACCCGAGAAACAAAAAGAAGTTATGTCCTTAGGTTCAGCCGGGTACTAACAAAAATTTATAACAAACTTTCCTACAATAGCTAAAACACTGACTGAATTGACAAACAAAAATCAACCCTTTAACTGGACGTCGACTTGCGAAACAAGTTTTAAGTCCTTCAAAGATGCTCTTTGGTCAGCACCGGTCCTAAGGTATCCAGACTTTAAGGATACATTCACGTTGACTACTGATGCAAGCAACGTTGGGCTGGGGACATTTCTATCTCAACAGGGACACCTAGTTCGCTACATCTCAAGAACACTAAATGATCCTCAGCGAAACTTCACCACTACCGAAAAAGAACTTCAAGCAATTGTTTGGGCAATTAAGCGCCTTCGACAATATCTTCTCGGATACGAATTCGTGATACAAACAGACCATCAGGCATTGACATGGCTTTTCAACGTGAAAGACCCTTCTTCCAGGTTAACGAGATAAAGATTCCAATTAGAAGCGTACATGTACAAGGTCGTATACAAAACAGAGAAGAAAAATACGGCAGCTGACGCACTTTCGCGAATGCATTCGATTCAAGAAAAAAATCTTTCAGAAAAATCGCAGAAGAATGCAGAAATCGATCAGGTAGATAACGCTCAAGAAGTCGATGAAACCACAACACCAGCGACAGGTGTAGATAACGAATTGATTTCTCAAAGATTGTGAACTCGCGAACCGAAAGATGAAAAAGAAATCCCCAACGAGTACGCTAACTGGAAAAAGAACCGTCTGCCTAATAAGTTGAAAATTAAACCAGTAATTAACGGAAAAAATTGGAATAAAATAAGAAATTAAAATAACGAAGAGGAATGGGTGAAACTTCTCTACATCAAAATTAAAGAATTCACTAGAAACAAATCCTTGAATATATTTAAATTTACATGGAGGATCCCTTAATTAACATCACAGAACAAGTCCGTATCGGAGATATGTTAAAGTACCCAGCAGAAAATGTATATTAAATGGCTTTCGGTCGATTTTAATTAAACTTCGTATGATTGTAGTTCTCAATGTCTCGATCAGAAGTGTTATGGGGCGATAAAAAGGTAGTCTAAATCGATTCGCATGGGCTTTGCACTGGACAAGTGTGTCTGAGTTCAACTGCACAATTGAAGACTAGAAACTGAACCATCACGTGACGATCAGGATGTTCAACTCATGGGTGGAAATATCATTTAACATCTTGGAAGTGCAGAAAAATATGCATATCTTGGAATACCGCAAGCGAAACCCCAAAATGTGCGTGTATTAAATACGGCCCTTGAAAGAAGTGAGTTAAAGGAATTTAACCGAAGCACACCAATCTTCCGTACCTCGTACAATAATGATAATGATTATAATAAACTACCATAAGAAAGATATTCCAAAAAAATTAATTTTGCTAGATATTATCTCAGTATTATAGGTATATTAAAGCACAATTTAATTAAAGCTTCAAAAGGACCCCAAAGAAAATGTACATGAAATGGCTTACGGTCGATTTTGATTAAATTTCGTAAAATAGTAGTTCTCAATGTCTCGATCAAAAGTGTTATGGGCCACAAAGTTCGAAAATGGACAGTTTTCGAGTTATAGAGGGTTAAACATCTAACCCTTCTAAGAAACATTACCAAATATCTTGAAAACTGCAGCTCTGCGAAAAAAATGTTCCCTATGAAAGTTATTGGGCTCTAACGGGGAAATGCAAAGAAAGTCATGGCCTTAAGAAACAGGTCATTTTTTAAGGTCATTCAATGTGTACTTGTCATTTATTGCTAATATTCAGCTAATAAAGATAAGATATGTAGAGGAAATCAATATACAACCCATAAAGGCAAGGAACGAGAATGACTTAGTCAATAGCCAGCCAATAAAGGAAAAGCATAAGAAAGATGTTTTTAATATCGAACCAATTAAGGCTTAAAATGAGATTGATTAAGGCAATATCCGGCCAATGAAGGCAAGACATGAGCGAGATTTAGTCATTATCTAGCCAATGAAGGCAATGAGGCATACTGAGCTAATATCCGACCAATAAAGGTGAGTTATGACCAGGATGTGATCAAATACTAGCCAATGAAGGCGATAAATAAGCGAGATTTAGTCATTATCTAGCCAATGAAGGCAAGAGATGACCAGGAAATCGTCGATTCTAGCCAATGAAAGCAACTTCTGGTAACTGAATATCTCTTGCTGGTAATCGATTTCCTGCGTCATTTATGGTCTGAATCAGTCTTTGTGATGGAAAGCGAATTCTTTTTTCATTCCGAGCATACCCCAAGAACCATAATACACTGCTTATATGTGCACAACTTCCAAGCGTTTGAGCACCTGACTAGCATGTCCAATATTATCCCCCTATAGGAGTAAGTCCTTCATCGTCAGCCATACCATCGTCCATGTCATCATGACCGTTCGGGCCATAAGCAATCCAGAGTTAAAGCTTAGACGCGTTTCGAAATCGAGAAAAACTCTGATTCTTATAAATCCTGGCTGTTGTACTCGATTATCCTCTTGTAGCATCTCAATGTGGAATTCTTCGTCATAGTCATATTAAGAATTCAAGTGTCAGGACTGGGAAAGCTAATAATTGGCCCGCGTCTAATTGAACCCATCGTTCGGCGTTCCTTGTCTTTAGGTTTTCTGCCTCAACCAGCGCTTGCACGACCTTCGGTTCATTAGATTTTTCAAGTAATTTATTGGCCATTTCGGCATCACCTTCTGCCAAGAAAATTAATGGATAGTATCTGTTAATTTTGCTCCAGCTATCCGACGTAAGTCGCTTAGGTTAGGAACGTGTTATATTTGTACTACTTGCTGAAAGAATTTGAAAACTGATTTGATGTGTCCGTTCCTAGCTTCGACGATTCATCTAGACTTTGTCACTAGACGCGATTCGTTAGCATCTTCTGTTGTAAATTAATGCTGATATCGTGGAAGAAGAGCTGGCCTTTTCCAGATAATACCCAAACGCGCCAAAAGATTAGTGGCATCTCGGTATCCCCTATCAACAATGACAATATCGTCTTCTTTAAACCACTTTCTCATTCTGTCAGCGCCTATTGCAAATTCATGTTGTAATATAGCAGCATCATTATTACGGCTGTCAGAAAAGTACGGTCCTTGAATGTCGAGAATGTAACCATCAGGTGCAACTATTAATACAGGTTTGACTAAGTGCCGTCCTTTGTGAACACAATATGACTGTCGCAGAGCCCTGAAGTTGCTGCTCTTATGAGTGTAAAAGTATGAGCCATCAATACACGCAATAACTCGCGAATATTGTGGTTCCGGATTATATAGTTGATTAGCAAAATCAGTAACATTCCTGGCAATATAATCTTCTCTCACAATTGCGTCCAATCCGATGTTGTTAGGTACGAAACGTTACATTAAGGTCCTTGACGTAGTTGACATAATAACATCAGCAAATCTCTCTTTTCCACAAAAAGTGAACAATTTTCTAAACTCTTCTTTGGTTACAGGACAAAGACATTCAAATGCAGTGTCAGACACGCTATTTTCGTCAACAATTCTAGTCTGACTTAAAGCTACGTTACGAAGTCCTTGCAAAAATGATTGCAGCAGCGGGCCTCTAATTACGTATGGCCTGTTAATGAAACGTAAGCCCTCTGAAAGTACCTGCAAAATTAAACCTTCATCATTCAAATGATGCGGACATGATCATACGTTTTCCGGGATGTAAATATTGCATAAAATAAATACATTTACTTTTCATTCGACTGATAATCTTTGTGTATTATCAGGGGAATTGCAGAAAAGGCAAGTCTTACTTGTAGTCTGCGTTAATACATTCAGTCTTAAATATGTGGGATCCTCCTCCATACCAGCGATTTCGTTACAAATCGATCGATTGCAATTACAGCATGTCTTTGCCAGATGTGTAACTTCTAATGGCGGTCTTTGTTATTCATCTTGTCTGTGAATAGCGATTACCCTTTTTCCAGCATTCCCATCTCCGTCGAATCGAGTCATGAGACGAGAAGCAAATCGTCCATCACAAACGTAACACCGTAAGAGATTTCTAAATGCTATTGTGATCAAATATTTACAATTACAGAATGCAGGTTCTTCCTTAGGAATTGCTTTAGTATACACACTCTACTAAGACTTTAAAAAAAATTAGACTGACTATGCAATGTCATTGTAAATATTCAAATTTTCCATTAGTAAGTATTTGTATGAAAAAGACGACGGAAATTACCTACAAAGTAACAATAATACGTAAAGATGTAGATTTTTTAATGTCTTACCCTTTTGCTCGAAAAGAGTTTTTGGACCACCTTAATATGGATGCCCAATCTTCAAATATTTTTAATATCTTGTGCGTGATATTAAAAAAATGTCACAAAACCAGTTTTAAGGGAGGAAATACACTTTAAGATTGATCAGCGAGTTATCACAGAATTTTGAACTCCAGAATTCTAAGGTCAATTTTTAATATTCAAATATAAGAAATTTAAATTTGATTAAAATCAAAATTAAAAATCTCATTTAACGGTCAATCATCAAATTGATGCAAACTGCTGTAAACAACAAAAAAACAACGATCAAATTTGGACCAAAGCGATCAAACAAAAAGAGCTTCAATTGTAATCTGAAACAAATTTATAAAGACAAAAATTTCAGACAAAAGTAAAAAAGAGGAAAGAAAAATAAGAAGGCAACCAACCACATTCCCTTCCTTCTCTTTTTTTGTTTCGTCTTTTTTATTTTTATTATCATCAAATCACAATAAAAGAACTTTGAAGATAAAAAATAAAAATAGTATTATCAAAGTTTTTAATACTCATATACAGTACCCTTATCAAGGCAAGCAAAATATAAACAGTAGCAGAAAGAGAACAGGTGTTCTGTCTTTGATGCTTGAGAATTGAATGAAGGTCAGTAGGTTTATTCTGCTGTAAAAACACTAGAAATATCTGTCATAAATAAATCCGAAATAGAGAAAGTAACAGAAAAACAAGATTCATGGAACCTCATCGCTAAATGTAATTAATCAAATTAGTATTTTTTGCCGACGGGCGAAACCATTCTAAGCTATACGAACATAATGGAAAGAGCCCGATAAATCCTATGATCACCCAAGAAAGACCTAAGGGCAGTGAATCAGATGCTCACAGGGCGCAGCTACTTGAAACATCGCATCATTAACCAAATGTCTACAACATTTTTATATTGATTGGTAGTATTAATTTTCTGTTATATACAAATATACTGTGTCTATATACTGGTATATATACTGTGCCACGATCTTATTTTTAAGAATATTACCATGTAAATTGTCGTTTCTTAGAATGACATTTAGCCCTAGGGACTTTTTTTGATAAGTTACAAATTATAAATTACTTCTGATTTGAAAATATAGGTCAATGAACTCAGCAGCCTGCTCTGCGCCTTTGCAAGAAAACGCTACTTGGCCAATCATTTTCGCACCCGTCTTGATGGCGTGGTATGTGGAATCAAAGAAGGGACGAATTGATATGAAAGCTCTTCTACATATACATGAGCTTAAATGTGTCATTGTCAAGGGCCGTGAACTTGTGCACAGACGAATCAAAATGGCAAGTATATTAGTCACAGATTCCTTGTTCAACGCCAAAGACGGGAAAAACAAATATGCCGAAGATGACACCAGCGACACCAGTGACACCAGTGCAAGATATAGTGGCACATATATGTTGCAAAGGAGGATAGGGCTCATGGTGCGACCTGAAAGACCCCCTCTGGAAGATGTAGCTGTTCATTTTCGTACTACAATTGCCAGATGAGATAGGGGATTTTGTTTTCCAAAGCTGCGTCAATCTCTCTGTGCAGCTCACTATATGAGGATGAACCTTTAAGGGTCATGAATGAACGTTCAAGAATGAACATTCTCATGGCAGGCCGCTACATATTTTTCGAGCGACGCAGTTCGTGTATCTCTCTCCACACAGGACACATTCTTTGTATAATCATGTCTTTAAAGATAGTTGCAAAGATCTTATACATCGGATTCAAACAAGTTATTAGCCCATATTTCTTAAAGAAGGCCAAACTGAGACATAAATCTAACTCGCACTGCGCTCGCGATGAATTGTAAACTCAAAATTCATACACCAGTACAAAGTGATTAAATTCCGAGAGCAATTGTGGTCGTGTCTCCTGCAGATTACAGTTTTGCCATTTTTTACGCGCTCCTTCAAAAGAATATTTCTGTTTGAAATAAAAACAGATTTATGAAAAAATAATTTATGTATGGTCCTAAGCCAAAAAATTTTGTAGCACTTCTGACTAGCACCATATAGGTTCATCTCAGAGCCGGAACTAGAGTTAAAGGGGACCGGGGCAAGACTAAGTTAGAGGCCCTATTTCTCTATTGAATTTGTCAACTCAATTTTTTCCAATTTTTGTAAAAAAAAAACAAGGCATTATTATTTCTATTCATAAATAACTTCTTTTATTCGTCTTACAAATTTTTTCACGTTTTATTGCATATTAATTTGTAAGTTAAAACATCAGACATTATAACATCATCAATCATGTAAAGTAGTATTATATTATTAGATATAATATGATACGGCAATTTCATCCCTTACATCACAAAATTATAAATTATATAAAGAAGGATGAGATATTCGGGTAGTCATTATAAATCACCTTTAATGCGCTAATATTCAGATATGATTTTAGTATTAAAGGATTAAACTAATGCTCATAATCACGATTCGATATTTAAGAAAAAAAATTGAACTTTTTTCTTCTTGCTTTTGAAGAGATGAATTGTTCAATGACTTGATCGAAATCAATTGTACGCGCTCTCAGATTTTCGATTGATAACAAAAATAAGTTGCTCAGCCTTTCTTGTTTCATCGAGCTCCGCAAGCAACTTTTTATTAATTTTAATTTGGAAAACGATCATTCAGCTTTTGCCGTAGTGACTGGGGCTGTCAAAAACATGAGAAGAGCTGTACAAAAATCTGGGTAGCTGGATGACAGTAACACATTTTCAATTATCAAATAATGAGCTAGCTCTTTTACGTCTTTCATTGAACCGATTTCTTCTGAAAAGGTAGATTTAAGTGAAAGAAGTTAAGTGGTGAAGGAATATGACACATCATCTGAAAATGTTTTGGAGAACTTGTCACCTTTTTGTTCTAGCTCACTTTTTGATGCAATAGCTTGAAATTGGGGTTGCAAGACTCGATAATTATCTGAAAGATCCTTCATCCCTGCAAATCTATTCTTGAGTTGAGATACAATAGTGTCAATCATTGGATAGTAAACAGTTACTCGAAAGCGCTGTTCAGGATCATCAAACCTCACATCTTGAGACAATTCATCGAAATGAATATTGACCTTGCACGATTTTTGGTTTAAGAACTTTTTTTCAATTTTCCACCTGTCACAAAACTCTGAGGCAGTTGCCAGAAATGAATCAAACTTCTTTCGTAACTTTTCAATACTTGATAAGGCATTTTGTAACTGGTCGTATGCAACTAGGAGATCGATTTTCTCTGACTGCAAAAACTTCGAAGGCAAATTAATGATTTCTAAAATTTCAACTTGAATGACAAAAAGAAGTACGGAATCAAAATTTTTAATTTTCTTTTTATTTCCTAACGCAGCGTTTTTCTGATTTGATTTTTTTGTTTTCAATATTATCTGGCTCAAACTTCAAAGTGTATCACAAAACCTCTTTTTCAAAGCATAAATCGCGTCATACCTTAGGGTAAAACGAGTTGGATTCAAAGTTTTCAAAGTCGGAGCATTTCCTTTATAAAAGCTTTGAAGTTGTCCCCATCGACTTATGCTGTGACTTAAAAACTCATATACAGATGGCACTGTTTGAAAAAACCATTCCATCTCTCTATTACACGATACTGCATGTTTCAATACAAGGTTCAAGTTGTGAACAGCACAATGAACAAAATGTGCATGTGGAGCTAGGTCTTTGATTCTTTTTTGCAATCCTGAATAAGAACCGCTCATAACCGCTGTACCCTCATATCCTTGACCCCTACATTTTCGAAGATCAAGACCCATTTTCTCCAGGGAATCAGTGAAAAATTTTTCGAGGCCTAAAGAAGACTGATTTTTTACAGGAGTAAAAGAAGTGAATACCTCTTCAATGTGTCAGTCGATTGGCTGCTTTGTCATCATAAATCATTTTTACGAAACGAAATACTTGACTCAACTGATCGATTTTGCTAGTATCTTGTGTTGTGTGTAAAATAAAGGAAAAAAAATGGAGCATCTTTAATGTCACTAATGATATTTTTATGCACCTCTTGTCCCAATAAACAAATGGCTTCGTTTTGTATTTTATAACTCAAATATTTAATGGAACCTGCAGATTTTGCTATCAATTCATTCAAAACTGGGTCATACTTGGCTAACAATGCTATAATAGAGAGAAAATTCCCCTTATTTGAATCTTTAATTTTGTCACTTGATCCCCGGAAAGCAAGACTGCACGTTGCAGGCATCATTGTCACATTGAAAATATGTTCTAAAACTTTACGCCACATCTCATAAACGGCGCAAGAACTTACATGACATCTGGATGTTTCATGAGTTTTAACACGCTCAGACAGATATTTTCAATCTCTAATACGGTAGTACCGAATGGATTTTCAATTAAGCCCTCTTGAGGAAAAAGCAAACAAGGAAAACAATAAACCGTATCTCTTTCTATACAATAAGCAAGCCAATTTCTTACTATTTGCAAACCCGATTTTGTGACAACAGAATAATATTTTTCGGAAAAACTGCAATTGTTCTGCTTTTTGTCTCTTGGGAAAGGCCCTCGTGGTTGAGATGGCCCGGAATCAACTAAAGTTGATTTCACTTCTGGAGAATAAATAATAAAAATATTTGTAGTTTTATTTAATTTTTTTAAATTCAAGCTGAATTTAAAATTAAAATAAAAAATATTTTATAATTTTAGTATTTTAGATTCCATTAAAATATTTGTTTGGAAATCAAGTTCTAAAACTTTTGCTGGCTCAAAAATTGGAATTTTTATTTTTTATTTTTTGTCAGTCTAAGTTCACATTTGATATTTTACTTCTAATGAAATATATTTTATCGATAAATGATCAAAAATCAAAATTCTATCGATCGAATAAACCGGGTCACATAAACTTACAATGAATATCACAACAAACAAATGAAAAGCTATATAAGAATTGAAATCACGTACACTCAACCATACAATTCAATCTTGCTAGTTTACTCTGAGAATTTTTTGTTCAAAAATCTTTTGTTGAATTATATTATACAAAACTTGTTTTTCTGTTGCCGAAAAATTTTTTTCACTGTTTGATAACCACGAAGTCATTTTTTGATTGGAATTTGCAACTTCGTCAATTTTTCTTTGTTTTTCACCCCTTTTTTGGGCGCCGCTTTGATAACTTCGTTTCATTTTTGGAATATTTATAGAAGTTTTTTTTGTACTTTATGATGTGGTTTTAATGTTCACCTAACTTTGTTACATTATTCGAGCTGATAGAAAAAAACTGTTTATTCCACAATCGATCTATAAAGTTGGTAGCATTACTTTTTTTACACTAGACGGGTGGCACTGCTGTCTCGTGGAGCGCGGTGGATCTCTCAATTAAAATATAAATATTATTACATTTTAGATAAATTAAGCTCTTACAAAATAGATGATACCTCTCTTATTTCAATAATATACATACATGTATATATAATGAAACATAATGTTACTAACAAATCTGAGATGCTTGAAGTTCATTCACTTCCGTCAGCGTTATCATGCGCACCATACGTTTCTGCAAACGAATGTAACCTGCATGTTTTTACTATGAAGTACGGACATGTATATCCGAGAAAAGGGTATCTTCGAAAAAGGCTCCATAAAATGATAAATTCTTTACGTTTATAAAATCTCTCGCAATAGATTTTATTATTCTAAATAAATAAATTAATCATTTCATAAATTTTCACATAACGAAGAACAATGAGACATTGCTAAAAATGCTCGCACTTATAATTTTTTTTTGTCCTTCGATTGTAGTTTCGATCCTGGTCCATTTATATAGCGCCACATTAGAGTTCAGATAGTGTATGCTGGGTCGTAGCAGAACTCAAAAATTTTTCCGTACGGGTACTTTAGGAATCTGCTAATATTTTTAAAGTGTTTTCGGAATTTCGGAATGATATATTTATTTATAATAACTACTCAATACTTCATACGCATATAGTAGTTTATAAAATCATTTTTTTGTTTAGTAAAAACAGTCCTAGAGAAATTGCTCAGATGAATCCACTGATACGCTTGGTTCTTTGATAGAAGTATTATTTTTGGAACTACTCCTAGAAATAAATACTAAAGCTCCGGCTCTTGAATAATAGTTATGACTTTGGTCAGCTGATGATTTTAAACCACCAAAATGTCTTCTAACAAGTACATTGAGCAGAGCGACAACTTCATATGCAGTGAATTTTCCTAAGCTTTTGTAAACCTAGCAGGTACTGAGCTGGAGGTCCTTATTCGAAGTAATGCCCCCACATTCCAGATGAAAAACAGGAGTGAGGTTCTTGAGTTGACTCTGTGTTCAAAAGAACTGAAGATTAAGAAAGTGTGGTGGAAAGCCTCCGACAAAGAGCCTCTTTCAGATCCCAAATCTAGCTTCCTATATACACTTAAGACTCATATGAAGATGACAATATACGGTACCATAGATGAGTTAAAGTACGTTGCGGATTTTCTGCGAAGGGCTCTGATTACATCATATAAGAAAAATTGCTCTTAAAGTACAATGGAGTCTAGGAATTGAACAGACTGGTGGAATACTCCCTAGAGAAACTCCGTAAAAAGACTAGAGCACGGTACAACAGGGCAAACAGTATTTAATTACATTCAGGCTGATACATCTATAAGATGGCTAAGTATGAATACCATAAGAACCTAATAATCTAGGAAGCAGAAAGATTAGAGAGACTTTTGTAAAGAAAAATAAAAGAGCATTCCGGATAAAACGAATCCCGCCAAGGTCGTGGAAAAAATCCGGAGGCATGGATTTCGTCGTTCCCACACTGACACATCTATTTAGGGCAAGCATTGACCTCAAACACGTACCATCGAAATGGAAGGACGACAGAGTATCCTTCATTCTCAAATCTGGGAAGGAGGGGAACACTGCTGCTAAAATTGTCCACCCGATAAGTTTAACCTCCTTCATTCTAAATACGCTAGAGAAACTGGTCGAGCGATACATCAGGGCTGTTTTGATTTTAGCCTTCCCGCTGCACTGATGGCAGCACGCCTTTCAGGCAGGCTGCTATGTAGAAACTGTAAAAAGTGTGGGCGAAGGATCTGTGATGCAATGCAGGAAGTTTGCCATAACATTTTGGATGTACAGAAGAGCATTTGGTTTGGCGTGGCGTCTATAGGGTCTGACATTCCTGCATGGCTCTACTTTACTGCCATTAAACCAAGGAGCCTGTGGTATGGTGGCTACGAGTGAAATAGTAATCGATGCAGGATAGGCTGCGACAGTTACAAAATCTAGCTGTTATGGGCGTGCCGGGAGCACTGAGGATTACGCTCACATTAGTGATAGGACTTATGCTCTGTAAAGAACCTCTAAGCATTGTGATGACTGCCAGGGCTGCTCACGCCATTGACTGTCTACAAAGAGCAAAAGATGGACTTAAGGTACTAAAAACTCTAAGCTTCCAAAACACATCAGCGCACTGTCAATTCTAGAAATGAGGCAAGATAAAATAATGAAACGCTTTAACTTCACCCAAAATTTTCGCGTCTGCGTACGAAGCAGTGAAATGTGCAAAATAAATGGTAACCTTCTCCTCCAAGATGAAATTTACTACACAGACGGCTCCATAAGAGTTGGAGGGACAGGAGCGGAAATATGAGACAGCCTGAGGAAAGGGGTGATACCACTGTATTTCAGGTGGAGGGCGTGGCTGTCTTTCACTGCATTGAAACATTAATAAAGCCAAACGCTGTTGATAAGGAGATGACAGCCTGCTCGCACAGCAGGACGCATTAAACTAACTTGCAGAAAAGAGTAACGTGACTCATATATGGGTTCCTGTTCACACAGGGATGGTGGGCAACAAAAAAGCAAACTAGTTGACAAAAAGCGGTGCAGAAAGAAAACCAGGCACATAAAATATAACATGTAAAAAATGGAATACAACCTCCCGCGACATTGATGACGAAAAATCCGTGCATATCTTATATCAGGGCCCGGTATAATCTAGGCACAGGCCACAGACCCTTGCGACTCACCTTATCGCACCTGACATGATTATAACATTGTCAGTGGTCAACTACTATGTGTCAGAATCAACTACTATGAGCGAATAGGTTAGGGTACGGTACAATAGACTTTATATCTTGAGTGCCATGTTTTCACCATACATGTTTTTTGTTGAAGCGTCGAATTCGTCCAGACTAATTAACTTGTCTTTTTCCTATGAGTTGCGTGGAAAATTACAAAAATTATTGTTGATATATATATATATATATATATATATAAGAGCACATAAGGTAATAAAAACTTCTACTGAGAGAATAAAGCATAATATGTGACGTGCCACGAGAAAAAGGATCTGACAGTCCAAACGAAAATTTTACAGGGCTTGCGATAGAAGTCGAGCCTATTCGGTAGTGAAAGGCGACTCCCGAAAATCTTTCTCTCCACATACACTACACTCTCGTTCATCGTGTCCCAGCGTCCCAGCTGAAGGGATCGCTCGACGCAGAGCAAGCGGCACCGCCCGTAAGTTTGTAGTAGTGAGTGGTGGTAGGTATTTTCGGTGGTCAGACGTCTCGCTACAACATAATCTATTCAGGACCAAATAAAAAACTATTTTTCCATAATAAATAATGCCTGAAATTTCTTTCTGATTTTTTGTTGGGTAGAGTAATTCAAACACTACCAATAGTGATAAAAAACGGAGTGTCAATTTTTTTAGCGTTAATACTATTTACCAATTATTATTTTTTTACTAAAGAAGGATAATACTGAATAAAGAAGGCGTTTAATACTATTTACCAATTATTATTTTGACTAAAGAAGAATATTTGCTTGTAGAACTAACGAGACTCGCATTTTAAGTAAATTAGAGTCAAGCATGTGAAGAGTTTGAGAATGTTACGAATTAATCAGGGTAGTATTTGCGTAAACCTGAAAATAATTGTTTTATATCCTAGCAATCATTGTAGTTAAATTTCTTGATTTGGAGCGATAATAAATATTCCAAGTGCTTATTCTTTCATACAGAATGTCGCAGTTTTCATTTTGAAGCATTTTCCAAGCGAATACGACTCATCATAATTGAATGTGGTGCATATAAAAAAGAATTTTGTGGCTTTCATCTGTAGAGTTTTCAAACAAATTTTTAAATATTCCTTTTCCGATTTTACCAATAAACGTTATCTCAGCTCACATTCGTCTTTTGTATGTTCATCCATCAGGAAAGAATTAATGCACCTTTGCCCCTGCTTATTCAAGAATTACAATTCTATGGACAAAAAATGTTGCCAATTCATTGCCACAAATTGATTCTTCAGACGCGAAGACGGGAATAAGTACTGAATAACCTTCTTATAAAGGTTGAAACATAATCACCATGCCATGATCAGCCATTTCTTTTTCAATATCGTTCTGTGCATTATCGCCAAAGTCTATAACACCTTTTGCGGTCATAGTTTTACCATACAGCAGTAGGTTTATTTATGGTAGACATTTTAAAATAAAGAGATATTTTCTTTTTTTCTTGTATATATTATTATTGAATATATATATATATATATGTGTGTGTGTGTGTGTGTGTGTGTGTGTGTATATGTATTACGAGTCGAGAAAGGTCTGTTATTAAGAGAAAAACAACCATTTAAATTAGATGTGTCAACTCAATTTTAGGTTCCAGTGAGAGAAAGAAATTTAGAAAATCAGATAAGAGATAACGATTGGCTACACAGCAAAAAATTCTTGAAGTTATGTTCGACTTAACTTCACATTTAACTCAAAATTAAAAAGTCACTTAATTTATGTGTATACACTTTGTTGAATAAAGCACTTATATCTTGAATAACAAATAAGCAATTTTACTGAAATAAAGTAAATTATGTACTTAACTTTAAATATGCAGATCGGAAAGTATTTTTTTTATTCAAGAAAAGTCCCTAGGGCTAAATAGCTCTCTGAGAAAGAGCATAATACAAGGTCATTACATATTCTTTCAAGCACTGATCAGCAGTATGCTAGATTAATCTTATAATTTTATCTATAAGCTATTGGGGCGTGCATTAAGTTTAAGGGCTTTGTTTGTAGAATTGCGGATCGCTTAAAAAAAAAGTGGTTACCAGTTGATCATCCGAAGTATTGTCCATCGTTAGCCACTACTTTCTGCCATCTTTCCGGCAGCATACGGATACCAAGTTGGAAAAACGATTCGTCTTTTGAAGCTACACGCGAATCGACCCACTTTTTGGCATTCTCATAAGAAGTGAATCGTTGCTCATACAGACCGCAAGTCATGGATTGGAAAAGGTAGTAATCAGACGGTGCGATGTCTAGACAATACAGCGGATGGGGTAAGACTTCCTATTTCAGCGTTTCCAAGTATGTTTTTACAGGCTTTGGAACGTGGGGACGAGCGTTATTATGCAGAAGAATAACTTTATCGTTTCTCTGCCCATATTGCGGCAATTTTTCCTCTAATGCTTGGCTCAATTGTAATAGTTGTTTTTGAGAAGTGACGCTATTGATAGTTTCATTAGGTTCGAACAGCTCATAGTACACTACACCCTGTTTATCCCATCAAATACAGAGCATGAGCTTCGATTTATGGATATTCGGTTTTTTGTGTTCATCTTGATGGTTGGCCGGGCTTAACCAACGATTTCCTATGCTTATGGTTATCCTAGGGAATCCACTTCCTCTCACTACTGACAAAAATACGATGCAGAAACCCTTTCCGATTTTGCAGTTGAAGTAGCTGTTCAAAAGTGAAAAATCTCCATTCCAAGTCGCTTGGCTTTAGTTTATATGGCACCTAATTTCCATGATTTTCGACAATTCTTAGTGTATGTTAGCGTCTTTGAAATGGTTGAACTATCAATTCCCAATGATTCTGCAATCTCACCGTGCGTTTGACATGGGACTTCGCCGAGTAACATTTCCAATTACTGATCCTCGATCTTTTTCGGACGTTCTGGACGTTCTTTGTCCTCCGTGACGATATCGCCACTTTTACATTTTCGAAATCTGTATTCACACGTTTTAATAGACGGTGTATGATACTCGTAATTTTTCAAAATCAATCTATGACATTCAGCAGCACTTTGCTTCGAATTAAAATGTAAAACTTCCCGCAAATTCGGCGTTATTGGTACGTAAGCCATCTTTAATGCTACAAAAACTATGCTGTTCACACTTCGATTAAATGACGCCTTATGAAAAATAAGACCATATGTTGGGGCTTCGACATGCATATTGCATATAGTAACGATATGCCTTGATGCGGTATAGTGCATGTAACCTCATCTCCTAGAAATCCCTCAAAATTAATGCACGCTTGTAATGAATAAAATAAATCAATAGAGAAAACCTCAGAATTCGCATCAAATTAGGTATAAGATAAAAGTACAGCTATTTTTTTATTTTTAATTATAATTATTTATTTTGATTATTTATTTGATTATAAATAAAGAAGGATACATCTTCAGGTCATCCATATAAAATACAAGAGTGGCGTTAGGCTCGTCATAACGAGGATCGTCCCAGAGTTACTTACGAGTATTGCGCATCACACTGGGGTGAAATCAAAAAACAAGGCTCAAAATAACTTGTAGGGCGCAATTCATTACTGAGTTCAGCGTTCAATTTGGAACAGAATTATGAGAGCCGATTTTAAAATTTTTGTTTACCTCATATCGACATTTATGGTAAAAAAATAATCTTTTTTTTCTTTATATTATGTACAAAGTATCTTGTCAGTGATTTTATTTCAAGAAAATTTGTCCACCGATATTTTTTTAATAATTATGTTCAAAAAATTATTTTAAAAAATGCCTATTATCGGAGTTTATGGGTAAAAAATAATTGTTTTTTCTTGTTATTCTGTGCAAACTATCCTTTTAGTGATTTTAAATAAAGAAAATGTGTTTACGCATAAATTTTTTATAATTTTTAAAAATAAATTATAAAAAAATGTTTATCATCATAAAAATAATGGACCATGTTGTTTAGTGATGCAAATCTATCATTCAATATTTTTTATATATTATTTAAGCAATTTATATGAGTTAATTTTTTATAGGCATTTATAAACAAACAAAGATCGGTTGTTCTTCGAATTTTCTACAAAATATCTTGCTAGTGAACTTTAGTTTAGTTAGTTTATAATTATTTAGCTAGTGAACATAGTGTTTTCTGCTAATCGTATTAATGATACCGCTATTTCCGGAGTGCTTAAGGGGGGGGGGCAGGGTCTTGCATTTTTAAATAATCAAAATTTTATTATTGCAATTCTTAAAGTAAATCATTTCATGGATGTTGTGTTAAATTTTTAAGTCAACGCGTTTTTCTCAAAACGTTTTTTTTAAAGTCGATGTCCATTATAACTCGGAAAGTACTGGACCGATTATTGTCAAACTTTACACACGCTTTCTACATATAAAATACCTCCTACCGGTTTTTTAAAAACATTAAGGTAGTTTTCCACCTACAAAAGGCAGAATATTCGTAAAAATAGCTGTTTTTACTTTAAACAGCCGCCAAAAATTAAAAAATTAAAAAACGGTGGGCGGGAGAAAAAGTCTTACTTTAAGTTAAAACCCAGACTTTTTAATTTCGGATGATTCTACGACGAATGGGAATGAACATCGCAAAACGTCTTTTTGAAAACATGTCTTGGAAAATGCTCTCTCACTGGCATATTAGTCGATATTCTCCTATGAACTTTTGCTTTAATGTTATCAAAATGATCTACTACTAGCAAAAATTTTTAATAACGTAGCTTAAGCCCCTGATGGATTTTCTCTTCGGGATCATCCGCCGGCAATATTTATATATTACCAACATTATTCCTCTTGTAAATATGTACAATTTTTATCTAGTAAAATTTTCTTAAAAATCAAACAGATAATATATATTTAGCCCGCATAAATAATTAAAAACACAGGTAAAAAAAATTGTGTATGGGATTCTTTTCTAATCTGAACAGAGTTGTCCTGGTATATATCATCAGCTACGGACACATTTTTGTAATGCAATTAGAATGCAAATAAGAATTCAACTAGCATCCATAATTACGGCCAGTAACTGGCCGACTATGGACCAGGTAATTCGAGAAAAATGTAGCCCGGCTCCGGCCGACTCCGGACCGGTTCCTGTCTCTGAAACCCAGCCAGAGGTAGGCCGGCAGGGATCCGACCACAAATCTTGTTGTAGTAGGGCCAACCGGAGAAATTTCTGCATGGGTTAAACGGTTTAAGAATCTTTATTATTTGCTGCGGATTTGAAGCCTAAAAAACTATCTAACCATAAATCTTACCCACGCCACGCCGCACGGCAGGTTCTAACCAACTGAGCTATTGAACGCGTGTACTTTTGTGTAAAAATCCTAGCTAATGTATATTCAACCTCATACAGATTTTTGTACCAGTGTGAATAAATGTGTTTCAACTTGTAAGTTACATTAATATTTCGTACATTTCATAAATATGCGACTGGTTTGAATTTGAACAGAAATGTTCTATTTTATCTCGTATAAAATAAAATATTTTTTAGTCAAACAAAAGTTTCCAAAAAGTGACTATCCTATGGGAATAGATTTTCACCAAATTGTATATGGGATGTAGCCAATATTTAGAAGACTATTTCTTCAAAAAGAAAACAAACCGAATCAGATTTGTCAAATTAATACTCAGAAAATGAGCTTATAATAAAAAGATTATGAACCGAAATAAAACTTTTAAATTGGTGGTCTCTAAATTAGCTCCCAGAAATATAATAACTCTTTAAATCTGCTATAAAATGAAAAAAATAACTGTGTGCACAAAACGATTTACTAAATTCTATTTCAACAAAACAACTACTTCTATAACGATCGACCTTCACATTTACTAAGTATTTTCCAAATCGTTTCGAATTTTACAGAACTCCATTCGCCAGTATGTACCATACTGCAGTGATGTACAAAAACACTCGGTATCTCCAAATTAATTTCTGTGAATCTTTTAGAGACTGTTTGTTGATTTATTTCTACAATAATTTTAGAACATTTTTATTTGAAGGAGATAAGAAAGATATTATGCAAGCGCTAAAATTATTTTTTCAAGCCGTAGGACATAAAATTAAAAAAACATAATATGCGTGAAATATTTGTACTCTTTTTTTAACATGAGATAAGGACGATGTCGGAGGCAATTCAATTTCCGATGGAGTCTCCAAGGATTTTCTTAGCTCGCATTTTGGATTTCTTTTCTTAAATAAACTAATTATAAAATTAACTATTTTATTCAAAATTTAAATTTCATAACTTTATCCCTGAAGTGTACAAAGACTTTTTTATATTCCTATATCATGAATATTAGAGTGAAGGCCAAAACGACTAGAAAAATTGAAGATTTTCACTTATTAATTTTCGAGGAGTTCCAAGTTCACATCGTTCAGAACAGCTAAGGTCTGTGTGTTATTAAATTGTAGACTTTCCAGACACTATCGATTGTACCTTAAATGGATTGCCGTGAAACAGCGTAGTAAAAAATCAGGATTTGTATCATACTAACCCCCGTTGAGTCACATTTGTGACACGTCACATTTTCGGTAAGTCACATTGCGGAATGTCACAGTTTCGGCAAGTCAGATTGTGCTACGTCACATTTGTAGCGAGTCACATTTGCGACAATTCACTTTGCAACAGTCACACTGCAGAAACTCTCAGTTCGAAGATTATGAGATTGACAATGAATTGGCAGTAATGCAGCAATTTACATTTGCGGCGAGTCACGTTTTGCGGCAAATTACATTGCGGTAAATCACATGGCAACATATCTCATTTGGAAAAAATGTTTAGTCCATCAAAAAATTATTGAAAGTTGTAAGGGTCTTAAAATATTTCTGTGATCCATCGTAGACGTATCTCCCCCTCCCTCACACAGGACGTTGAAAAGGGTTTTCGCTTTTGTGATAAAGTTATCCTCCTGCAACAATAGTTACAACTGCCTACTTTCAGCACATGTATTTAAATCCGATTTTGCATTTCTTTATTACTTAAGGAACTGACTCAATATACATTTTTTCCCAAGTATTGGAGAACGAAATAAAGAAATTTTATCAAATATCCGACGTTATGCATGATCCTCGGATCAATACGATTGAGAGAGATGAACATTTTTGCTTAGAAAATCATTATTTTGACGAAAAATAATTATTTTCCAGAAAGGAGAAGTCTGCGTCTAGCAGGCGGAAACATTCGAACGGCGAGCACCTTCTAAAAATGTTCTTGTTACTCACAATTCTGACATAATAGAAGTATTCTCGGAGGTCAACGTGTAATCACAGACCCACAACTTAATGATGGTGAACCTAAAATGTCCAAAATACGTATATAAATGAAAAAATAGGGAAAATTGACAAGTCCTGTACGTGAAGACCATGAAACTGTAGTTGCAGGCAGTAAAGCAAACAAAGCATGCAGACCTGCTATCAAATTCGCGCTCGATCGACATGTCACGCGCAACATCATGGTGCCCTTCCTCATCCACCGCGAGTGGAGACTTGAGTCACAGCCAAAGATAAGGCAGTTTTCAAATAGGAAATAAAAATAAAAAATGAGCATAAAATTGCAAAAAAAAAACAAGAAGATAGTGTTTAGAAATACCATCAGCAGGTCTGCATGCTTTGTTTGATTTACTGCCTGCAATTACAGTTTCATGGTCTTCACGTACAGGACTTGTCAATTTTGTCTATTTTTCTTATTTATATACGTATTTCGCAAATTTTAGGTTCACCATCAGTAAGTTGTGGGTCTGTGATTACACGTTGACCTCCGAGAATACTTCTATTATCTCATAATTGTGAGTAACAAGAAAATTTTTAAAAGGTGCTCGCCGTGCAAATGCTTCCGCCTGCTAGCCGCAGATTTCTCCTTTCTGGAAAATGATTATTTTACGCCAAAATAATGATTTCCTAAGCAAAAATGTTCATCTCTCAAAATCGTATTGATCCGAGGATCATACAAAACGTCAGATATTTGATAAGTTTTCTTTATTTCGTTCTCCAACATTTGGGAAAAAATTTATATTGAGTCAGTGCAGTAACTAATAAAGAAATTCAAAATCGGATTTAAATAACACACCTGCATCAAAAATTCACTGCATTTGGTACAAAACATATCGTGCGCAACATGTGCTGATGGTAGGCAGTTGTAACTATTGTTGCAGGAAGATACCTTTGTCACAAAAGCGAAAACCCTTTTCAACGTCCTGTGTGAAGGATAATAGGACTGATCTACCAGTCTTGTATTTATTTACTGAACTGTCTTTCAGCTTTAATATTCCGAACAGTATTAACATGTCTTGCATTTGTAGGTTGGACTGATTTATAGTCTTTTCTTAACAGACTGGACTAATAACATGTCTTGCCTTTGTTGATTTGACTCATTTCTAGTCTTGTCTTAATTGACTATACTAATAACATGTCTTCGCTTTGTTGGTTGGACTGATTTATAGTCTTGTCTTAACCAACTGGACTAATAGCGTGTCTTGCCTTTGTTGGTTGGGCTCATTTCTAGTCTTGTCTTAACTGACTGGACTAACAACATGTCTTGGCTTTGTTGGTTGGACTGACATAGTCATATCTTAATTATCTGAACTACAAAATATCTTTGGTAGTCCCGAATGTCTTTTGTCTTGATTATTTTGAAAAATCTTTACTTTGCCATGGCAGTACCATTACATAGCCTTTAGTAGCTGGACTGGCTTTTCCTTTGATAATTTGACTGATCTACAGTCTTGCATTCATTGGCTGAACTGTCTTCCACCTTTAATATTTTGAACAGTATTTACATTGTCAGGACAGCGCCATAATTTCACCTATTATTACCAGGACAGCGCCATTTTGTTGCTCTTATTAGCTGGACTGGCTTTACCAGTGATTCTAGTATTTTCAGTGATTGTGCTGATCACAGTTTATTGAAAAATCTGCACCTCATCTTCAAGTTTCAAGCGGGACATTAGATTTGCTTGTGGTCATATTTTTCTCGCTCAGCCCTATCTATCTCCAAAATTTTTGATTTTTTGGACTAGTACCCATTAGGATTTTTTTATCAGGAGGCTTTGAACTATATTATATTGCAATTCAGCCAATTTGACCGGGGCCGGATTTTAATGTAAATAAAAAAGTAGCGAGTGTTCCCTTTTCTTCATGCATGACCAATTAATCAAATCTCATAGCCACAAATTTCCCATTTCCGAATTCCAACTTCTGAAAATTTAAAACTGGGCCATAATTTAGTCACAAATTCTAAGTTTATCAAGTCAACAAACTATGAATTTCGATATAGCGGAGTTTTCCACATTTACAGTTCGACAATTAAAAAACGAGGAAGTGTTCCCTTTGCTTCAGAAATTATAAATTTATCATGTTTAACAGCAATAAATATCCAAACTCCAAATTCCGAATTCTTACATGTTAAAAAAAGTTTTAAGAACTTTTTTTTCAATTCTATTTACGGCTTTTCGTAGTAATCGGAAATTCGAGCAATTTTTCAAAATATTTTTCGATCAAAACAAAATTATCAGTTATAGAATTTTTAAAATTTATATTCATTATTCATCATTATTCATATTTTGAGCGCACAAAAAATAATAAGAAAATCCATTTTGCGGTCAAACTATGCAAGGTAGAGTCGAGGGAGTTTTAACAAAAGAGAATTTACTATCACTAAATTTCAGTTGTCGATGGTGTGAACTTTAATTTCAAAAGCACTATGCAAAACTGTGGGTAATATAAAATGACCGAGCGCGTAGCGGGAGGCAAACAAATTATAAAGCGTGAAGAATAAAAATGGCGTGTTTTCATTCGTCCATAGACAAACGAAAAAGTACGCGTTATGAGAGGTGTCTGGCGGTGCTTTGGATAAGTTACAAATGAAAATTCAGTAAGCCCGGGTTAACATTAGAGTTCAGAAAGAGCTTCATTTGTGCGTGTCTGACCGTGATTGACAAATGTAGAAAGAGTCGGATTGGTGAGTCAATGTTTTCAACGAGAAGTGTAAACGTGCCATGCTAGTACTTTTACACAAATGTAGTTTCACCCGGTTTGATCCCATTCATTATTTTATAATGAAAATTCTTGTGCGTGTTTTCTCTGTCTCAAAATGCGATTTTGCGTTTGTTATGGAGCCATAAAAATACGTCATTTATAATTTTGCTTGGAAAAGTATCGTGCATGATGCGTGTGAACTAACGGCATTCTTTATGAAATGCGCGCCATGTTTTTGTAACGAGTCGTAGGTGAGCGCGCCGTTGCAACGCGTTGGCGCCGGAACCAGAGACTCGTCACAAAAACATTCTGCTCGTTTCTACAAGGCAGTCACTTCATACTAGTCACGCAATGCACTACATCTAACGCTAGATCCAACAGGTCCGCACCCCAGGCGCTCTCAAACTAGAGAGAGAAGCAAGCCGCGCGCGAGGTTTGCATAACGTTCAGTGACAGATTTTTTAAAATTCAATTATGTCCCCAAAAGTTACACACCGAAAAATTATTGGTAGAAATTCAGAACTGCCAGTATAAGTTTTGCGTTTTTTTTAGAATCGTACTCAATTAAAATCGCAAAATATAATTACAAGTCGAAGACAAAAAAACTTGACAAAAAAAACTATGTCGTAAAAAATTTTGAACTATCAGTAAAAGGTCTGGTTATTTGGTTGCCTTGATTATACTGAATTCGACTTGTAGGATATAATTATTTATTAACAACATCGGATTTCTCGTTGGGTCGGAAATAGGTATAAAGTTAGAAATGTCAGTACGAGGTCTGGGTTGTTTTTGTTTATTATGATCAATTCAACTCAAAGGATATAATTAATTCTCGAAAACAAAATATTAGCATTTCTAGTGAGTCTGAAATAGGTATCAAATGTGCACAACGCTTTTTGTTCTTCAAAGAGATGAGATAAGCTTGCTGGGGGTTGGCATGACTCAACCCCAGAAGTCGTATCACTTTAAAAAAACCACTAGATTTCTGTAGCTTGTACTCTGAAATACCTTATATTGAAAAAATTTAAAATATTTTACTTAAAAAAATACAATATTTTGGGTCATTTCAAACGGGATTATTAGTATACGCCAAAAATTAACTAATACCTTTTTTATTTTTAGCTTCTTCGATAGGAAATAGATTAGACAAAAAAATAGTTTTCTTTATAACGTATGCACAGTGTATTCGGTTTATGATGTATGCAAAGCGTGTGAGAAGTGACCAATTTTAAACCGTTTAAAAAACAGTTATAAAAAGACATTTTTGAGCTTTTGGGCTTGTGCTCTTTAAGAAAAATTACTTTTTTTAGCTGCTTCGCTTGCGCACAATGACCAAGATTATTCTTTCTAGCTATTATGGTGGCGCATCTCGATTCAAAATTATATTCCCGGTCTGCTGGAATCATAAGCTCATACATACTAATTGTGAGTAGTAAACAGTGACTGGATCAACCTCAAGTGATAAGTTACCATAAATGTCTGATAAATTACCACAAATTACTGATATTTTAATATTTTTATATATGATTTTGGGTTTCTTCCAAAAAGCCTAGAACACCTTACATTTTAGGAAATTTTTGGTAATTTATAAGTTCATTCAAAAGTTCTCTTAATTTCTGATATTCAAAAAATTAAAAAAATTTCGGATATTTCCAGTATTATTGGTAATTTTACCAAAAATTTCCTAATTATATATTGGTTGTTTTTAAAATCCAAAATTCCCTGCATTTGTTAGAAAAAATATCGAGCGCAACAGGTGTTGCAAATAGGCAGTTGTAACCCTTGTAAATGTTAAAGTATTTGCCATAGTCTTCGACTCGTTTAGGGCTCGCCCCCAACTTTCCTCCGACCCGCCTACCAGACCCGTTGAGTCGACGCTCCCTTGTGCGGCAGACTTCACACATATGTGCAACTACCTACTCTCGGCACTTGTAGCACAATGTACTATTTAATAAAATGATTAATTTTTTAATAGTTTTTGACTGTTATTAAGTAATTTGGGGTTCATTAGGCCAATTTTAGTTAAATAGAGGTTTTAGCGAAATTCCGACAAGTTTCGAACCAAAAAGTCAGGAAGTAAATTTATTAGGGGACTTCTATAAATAAGACTCCGGATTCTATAACCACGCATAAAATTTGCCTAGCCACTTCAGGCCGCTCGAGTTGGCCCCTGATGACTTGA
>JAAAKG020170121.1:10780-25318 GCA_010014905.2 Druon quercuslanigerum | reverse complement strand
CTAACCCCCCCCCCCCCCCCTTCCCCTAAAAGCAGCATAGAAATTCTTTGAATTCAGTTTTTACAGCGCGCCTCAGAACATAAATCAGCAAGTAGAAAATGACATTCACAGTCAGACAAAATCAGGCAAACGTTTGCGTGGAAACAGCTGGTTATAGTCAGACGCCCCCTACCATATTTAATATCATTTTCCATCATAAACTAAATTTTTATTTCCTTTCGAAAATGTTCCTTGATCGACTAATTTTGAATTCGAGTCAAATTTAAACATTTGGCATTACCGTGGATTTAATTAACTTTTTTCAAACCATTATTTTAGAAAGAATGGATTCTAAAGCATTTAAGGAAAATCCAAATTAAAAAAAAAGAAAGAAAAATAATTCTGCATGAAACTTTTTGAAGGCAATACAAATTAAAGATTGAAAAAGATCAAAATATTATAAACAAAACTATGTAAGATTATTTGATTTAAGAATTGGAAAGGATAGAAATAAAAATAGATTTTCTTTTTTATCCCCTTTTTTCATTTCCTTTTTTTCTGGCATAATTATTTGCATGTGTGATTGTCCAAAACCTTGTCAAATTATGAATTTTTAACTTTATTCTTCTATAAATATTATAAATTTGAAATTACACAATTCATATTTATTTAGCTGGACATTTTTATGCGAAAAAAATTGTACTTCTAAAGTTTAACTAGAGGAAAAAATACAGAAAAATCGTCTGAAGAAATATAAACTTTTTATGATTCTATTGAAACTTGAAGGCGGATAGAGCACCGGAGAGAAAATTTATCGATTTATATATAAATAATAATGTCTTTTTGATGTCCCTATATGCCAAGTTAAACATACTGAATTTCTTACATTTTCATAAATTTGTTCCCTTGTGTCCATCGTATTTATGAAATAAACGACTGGGAAGCAAATATTGACAGAATTGCGGAGAAGAAACTATTAACAGAATATTGGTAACCCTTTATATTCATTTCTCACGTTTATTATTGTGGATATATTAATTGTAGAAAATTTTTCAATTAAGGGGTAAAAATAATTTTTAATGCAAAATAAAAACTTTGAATAAATAAATAAATTTGCAGTTAGAACCTTTAGAACTGTTAGAATGAAATTTGAAAATATTTTATTAATTTTGGAAAATCTTGTATTATATTAAAATATTTTTTAATTTTTAAAAATATATAAAATTCCTAAATATCTCTTAACCTGACTTAGAATATCCCTCAAATTTAAAGGAATCTTTTAAAATTTGACGAATTGACTAGAAATATTCCATATTTTTTTTTAAATTTTGGAAAATTCTTTCGATTTGCCGTCAGCAATTAAGGAAATATTAAAAATGTTTTAAAAACATGCAAAACTTTTTAAGGAATCTTAAAAAATAGCTCCATTATCTAAAAGTCTTTTTACATTCTAAAAAACCGTCATAATTTTAATTTCGAGATTTTCCAAATTTACATTTTGTTTAAAAATGTTTAAAAATCTCTTTAAATGTTCAATTATTTTTAAAACTTTTGTAAAAATCTTAACATCTTTCAGATTTTTTGCTGATTTTTTTTTAAATCTTAAATTTTAAATCATAAATTGCCTTAACATCTTCTTAATTTGTGTTACTGCTTTTCTAATCTATTTTATTTTTTCTGATAATTAAATTTATTTATTAATATTTTGAATGAAAAAATCATTAAAAAATGTTGTAGGAATGTAAGGAAAATGTTTATAATTTCATGAAGCATTTAAAAATTCTTTGAAAGCTATGAATTTATTTTTGAAGTCTTCAAAAATATCCATTTTGTTTCAAATTATCTGAAATATCTTTACATTTTACATTATTTTTTAATTTTTTCAATTATAACCTTCTAATAATCTTTTAAAATAATTCGAATTTTTATTAATTCTTTTTTTTTTTACTCTGTGAATCTCGAAAATTTTTTTAAGATCCTCCAGGGTCACCTTAGACAATTTTGTAAATTATTTTAAATATGGTCTAAATAAATTTTTCGAAATGAACATTTATTTAAGATTTTGCCAGGAATTGGAAGAAAAAGGCTTTATAATCTTAATTTTTAAATCTTTTAGATTTTTTTTTAACTTTTAGATACATTCCGAAACGTTTTGAAATTTAAACATTTTTTAATTATTTTCGAAAATTTTTCAGCAATTTCCCCCAAATGCATCAGATTTATATTTTCACCAAGAAAATATTTTGATTCTTGATCAGAAAGGGTTGAATTAGATTGGTACAAAAGAATTTTTATCAAGATATATTTATTACAATAATCTGATTTTCCAACCAAAAATAAAATAGCTAAATCAGGACCTTAAATAATCAATTTGCTATTAAGAAAACAATGTTCCTATAAGACAGTTTACTTTCTAATTAATTGTTTTTGTGCATTTAATATTTTACTAATTTCTTGATTTTTAAGAGAAAAAGAAAATTTTTCTACAAATGGATATCATTTTCTGCAAAGCAATTGAATTTTCAACCAAAGCGTTGGAATTTATAACAAATATTTAAAATTTTAGGTAAAAAAATTAATTATTAATTAGACAAAGTAGGTTTTAACAACTTAATTTAAATTTTTAACTAAAGAGATGAATTTTCAAGAAAAATGATCAACAATTACAAAAAGTTGGATTTTTAATAAAGAAGTAGTAAAATTTTTGTTAGAATTATTAAATATTTTTGCAAAGAAGACAAACTTTCTACAAAAGTATTTATTTGTTAATAAAAATATTAATTTTTAGGCAAATTCTTACATTAATTACAAAATAGCTAAATTTTTAGTTGGCAAGTGAATTTTTAAACAAAACAACAACTTTTTTGTAAGCTAGTTCAGCTTTTAAAACAAAAAGCTGACTTTAAAAAAAAATCAATTATCCTCAACTAAACAAAAATATTTGCATAAAAAAGGAGTTTTCTTTAATTTCCTAGAAAAAAGTGAAAATTTTCTACAAAACAGTAGAATTCTTAACAAATAAGTTAATTTTTAACCGAATAGTTGACTTTTCTAAAAATATATCAATTTTTATTAGAACTAATTTATTTTTAGCTAGAAAAACGAATTTTTAACCAAGAACTTTGAATTTGTGATGAATCAATGTTTTTTTTACATTTTTTTAACAAATAACTATGTTTTGTGATTATTCATTTAAAAAATGACAAAATCGGTACCAAGCGTCAGTAAAAAAGCCAGTTAAAAAAATCGTTGTTCAAATTATTATTTTTCTCGATCTTCAAGCTTTTTTTATAAAAACTATCACTTTTTCTTTTCGAAAATCATTTTAAAACAACTTATTTCCAGATTCCTCTTTTTTGGGACAGAAAAACCTGGTAAAAAATATTACCTGCTAATTTTTTTCACTTTTAATTGAAAGCAGTTAAATGAAAACATTAGAGACGAATTTTCCACAAAATAGTTGAATCCTCAACCAAAATAGATAAATTTTCAACCAAAAAGTTACAATAAGATAAAAGGATGAGCTTTCTACATAAAGATTAAGTTTTTAACTATCAAGATTAACTTTTTAGCAACAAAGAAAAATTTTCGAAAAATTGCATATTCATTTTTTCCCCAATAGTTGACTTTTTAAACTTAAAAAGCACAGTTTTTCTAAATTGAATTTTTAGGTTCTCATTTAAAAGGTTATTTTTTAACCAAATTTTTTAATTTTTTACCAAAAAGGGAAGATTCTCGACAAAAACAAAAAAAAGAATTCTTAACAAATAAGTTAATTTTCAATCGAGAAGATAACTTTCCAAAATTTTTTAATTTTTAGTTGAACAAATTTATTTTTATCTAGAAAAACGAAAATTTGTAATGCACCAATGTTTTTTTTACATTTTTTTTTTAAATAACTATTTTTTGATAATATTTTTTTAAAAATATGGGAAAAAGTAGTTTTATATGGAATGCTTTCCACAAAGAAACAAGCGATGATTTATTATAACACACAAACATTCTTTAAAAAATTGGTTATAAGCGTCAGTCAAAAAAATCATTGTTTAAATTATTATTTTTCTCGATTTTCAAATTTTTTTTTATAAATACTATTACTTTTACTTTTCGAAAATCATTTTTAAATAACTTTTTTCCAGAGACCTCTTTTTTGGCACAAAAGAACCTTGTGAAAAATATTACTAGCTAATGTTTTCATGTTTAATAAAAAGTATTTTTAACATTCTTAACAAATAAGCTTATTTTCAACCGAATTGTTGACTTTTCCAAAAATATTTCAATTTTTAGTTAAACAAATTTATTTTTAGCTAGAAAAACGAATTTCTAACCAAAAACTTTTAATTTGTATTGAATCAATTTTTTTCAGATCATTATTAAACAAATAACTATTTTTTAAGATCATTTATTTAAAAAATGACAAAATTGGTACCAAGCGACAGTAAAAAAATCAGTTACAAAAATCGTTGTTCAAATTATTATTTTTCTCAATCTTCAAACTATTTTTGTAAAAACAATTATTTTTCATTTTCGAAAATCATTTTACAACAATTTTATTCAGATACCTCTTTTTGGCAAAACAAAACCTTGTGAAAAATATAACCTGCTAATTTTTTTTAATTTTTAATGAACAATAGATAAGTGAAACCATTGGAGACGAATTTTCCATAAAATAGTTGAATCCTCAACCAAAATAGATTTATTTTTATCCAAAAAATTACAATAAGCTAAAAGGATGAGCTTTCTACATAAAGATTGAGTTTTTAACTAAGAGGATTAATTTTCTACCAACAAAGATTAATTTTTGAAAAATTACATATTCATTTTTACCCAAATAGTTGAATTTTTAAACCTTTAGAGCATAGTTTTAAAGGAAAAGCTGAATTTTTAGGTTCTCATTTAAAAATTAATTTTTTTTTAAATTTTTGACCAAAAAGGGAAAATTCTCTACAAAACAATAAAATTCTTAACCAATAAATTAATTTTCAAACGTATAGTAGACTTTTCCAAAAATATTTCAATTTTTAGTTGAACAAATTTATTTTTAGTTAGAAAAACGAAATTTTAACCGAGAACATTAAATTTGTAATGAATCAATGTTTTTAAATTATTTTTTAAACAAATAAATATTTTTTGAGATTATTTATTTAAAAAATGAAAAATTGGTAACAAGCGTCAGTAAAAAAAATTTCTAGAAAAATGGGAAAATTCTGTACAAAACAGTAGAATTCTTAACAAATAAGGTAGTTTTAAATCGAGAAGTTAAGTTTCTAAAAATATTTCAGTTTTTATTTAAACAAATTTATTTTTAGCTAGAAAAACGAAAATTTGTAATATATTAATGTTTTGTTTACCTTTTTAAAAAAAAAACTATGTTTTGATATTATTTATTTGAAAAAAAGGGAAAAAGAAGTTTTATATTCAATGCTTTCCACAAAGAAATAAGGGAGGATTTATTATAACTTAACATTCAATCAGTTATAAAAATCGTTGTTCAAATTATTATTTTTCTCGTGTTTTAAATTTTCTTGACAAAAACTTTTTTTTTCGAAAATCATATAAAAACTTTGTCCAGAGACCTCTTTTTTGTCACAAAAAATACCACAAAAACACGAATTTTCGAAAAATTGTATATTTATTTTAAAAAATTTTTAATTAAAATATTTAAAAATTTTAAAATTTATTTTAGAAAATTTTAATTTTCTACAGAAAGTGGAAATCTTAACAAACAACTTAATTTTCAATCGAAAAGTTGACTTTCCCAAAGAATATTTCAATTTTTAAGTAAAAAATTTATTTTTAACTATAAAAAAGAATTTCTGACCAAGAACTTTAAAATTTTATCCACAAAGACGAATTTTGAACTAAAAATACATACTTTTTCCGCAAAATAGTTACATTTTTGACCAAATCATTAATTTTTAATAAGAAGAGACGATATTTTAACTATAAAAAAAAAGATTTTAAATCCAAACAAAAAAGTTCAAGTTTAATTTCAATTATTTAAGTTTTAAACAACAAAACAATCTTGACAAAAACTATTTATTTGGAAAATCAAATAAAAACTTTGTCCAGAGACCTCTTTTTTGTCACAAAAAATACCTTATAAACAAATGTTACCAGCTAATAAGAATATTTCAGAAATTTTTAATTGTTTAGTTAAAATTCCTAATAATTGAATAATACATTTGCTCAGCAAATACCAGTATAGTAAAGCAAATATTCATTTACTGCAAGAATGAAAGCCCTCAGTCCAGAGTTGAGTAAATATACCCTCTAAAGATTATTTGCGTTTCTATTGTTCTTAGAAAGCACACTATTGTCGATTAGCTGCATAACTGTTCTGTTATTCTTAGTGAGCGACTCTGCAATTAAGCGTTCTATAGGTTGGTGGCTGTAGGTAAGGGTTGGTTGGTAAGCATAAGCAACCCTTATGTACAGACATACTCGCCCAGGGGGCGCCTATAGTCACTGTTTCATGTAACCTGGTATCGCTTAGCGTAAAGTGCTGCCACCATTCACCTGCGACGGGAAATCTAACAACTAAAATCCAACCCCCAAGCCACCCCTTTTCTCCTTCAGAACAATAAATTGCATCCCTCTTGAGTAACTTCCAGTATTCCGGTCTTACCTGGAAGTTATTGGAATCAATACAAAAATGTATACTGGTAGAAGACTTTTCTTTTTTTTTAATTAAAAAAAATTAAGATATTTTGGACGAGAAAAAAATAAAATTTAAATACTTGGTGATACCCTAATAAACGGTATTATCAAAAATAAAAATTAGGTAGGGCATTTTAAAATAAAGAAGTAAATTTTTAAACTAAAAACACACATTTTGTAAAGAGAGTTGAATTTTTAACCTGAGAAGTGAAATTTTCAATTAAAAATTAATTTTGGTCCTAAAAAGGTAAATTTTAAACTAAGAAATATTAGTTTTTAAGTGGTGAACCAAACATAGAATAGATATATTTTCAATTAAAAAAAACACTTTAGAAAAAAAACGAATCATCAACCAGTTAAGTCCACAGAAAAAAACCATTTTTGAGCAAAGTAGTTGAATGTTTAACAAAATAGATTAATTTATAAAAAAATATTCAAGTTTCTGAACTGAAAAGTCGAATTTTTTAAAAAACATTATGTGAATTAAACTAAACTAAACTAAAAAATAAATAAATTTTCAACAAAAGATTTAAATTTGAAAGCTAAAGAATTAGAGATTTTACCAAAAAAGATAAATTTTTAACCGTAAACGGAATCATTAAATCTCCATTTTAAAACCGAATTTCTGAAGAGTAAAGTTTATTTAAAAAGGACAAATTTATTTTTAAAAAGTTTGAATCCTTGACCAAAGTGATGATTTTTTCACCAAATACTTGAATTTTCGAACTGAAAAGTCAAATTTTTTAGAGAACAGTTTGTCTTTGAAACAAAAATTTAAGAACTTTAATCAAGAAATATCATTTGTAATCAAAAAACATGACTTTCATGGAACTAGTTAAATTTCTAACAAAAAAAGAAAAATTTCAACAGAAAAAACAACGAATTTCAAACTGAATTGATTGAAATAAAAAATATGAATTTTCAACTAATAAATGGTCAAGTTTCAACAAAAAATTAAATAGCTAGCTTTTCCAATAAAAAATTTGATTTTATACTAAAAATTTCTAACTAAAGAGTTCAATTTTTTACAGAAAAGTTTAATTTTCTAAAAAAGAAATGAATTTTCAGCAAAAGATTTAAATTTGAAAGCTAAAAAAGAAAAGATAAATTTTTCATCGTAAACGGAATCATAAAATTTCCATTTCAAAAACGCATTTCCGAACAGTAGAGTTTAATTAAAAAGGACAAATTTATAACAAAATAGTTATATCCTGGACCAAAGTAATGATTTTTCCACCAACAACTTGAATTATTACCTTATAAAGAATAAATTTTTAAACAAAAATGGAAAATTTAACTCCTCAGGTCTAAAAATCCATGAAAAAAAATGAAATTCCAAGAAAACAGTTCAAATTTGAAGCAAATAGCTTATTTTTTATTCCAAAATATAAATTTTCAACAAAAATAATAATTGGAATAGTCGCATTTTCTGTCCACAAAATTAATTTTAAATAAAGCGGATATTTATCAGAATAGCTCAATTTTTAACCGAAAATTTGATTTTTCAACTAAGAGAATCAATTTTTTAACAAAAAAAAAACAACTTATCAACACAGAATACAAGAATGAATTTTCCAATTTAAAAAATAAATTTTTGACCAAATAGTTTAAATTTTAACTGAAAAAGATACATTTTTCTTCCAGAAATTAATTTATTACATTTTTAGTTAAAAAATTGATTTTTAACGGATTGATTTTTAAACGGAATGATCAAATTTCCATTGCAACAACGAATTTACGAACAGTAGAGTTTAATTAAAAAAAAACAATGTATTTAATTAAATGAAGTTTATAATTAATAAAAAATTGTTTATATTCAGGAATTTTCTTGTTCGCTCATATTATAAAATGTTGCGAATTTTCCAATTCGGCAGTTTTATTATTCGGGAATCTCATGATTCGGAAGTTTTATTATTTGTTAATTTTATTATTTGGAAATTTTATTATTCGTGAATTATATTTTTTGACAATCTTATTATTAGAGAATTTATTATTCAGGAATTTTTTGATTCGTAAATCTGCTTATTCGGGAATTTTATAATTCGGAAATTTAATTATTCGGTAATTTTTTTATTTGGAGGTTTTATTATGTAGGAATCGTATCATGCGGGAATTTTTTCAAATCAAGAATTTTATTACTCTAGAAGCTTATAAATCGTGAATCTGATATTTTGGAAATTTTATTAATTGAAAATCTTATTATTTGGTAATTTTCTAATTCCGACAATTTATTTTTCGGGATTCTCAGCAATCCCAAAATTATATTAAAATAATATTTTAACTACGAAATCGAAATACGAAAAGCAACTTTAATAGTCAAACAATTTATTGAATATATGCTTTAATATAAAATTTATATTAAATCATTTTCAATCATATTGTCAAAACTATTAGATGCAAACGCTTTAATTTCAGTTACAATATAAATATATAGATTTTTTTTTCGCAAAATTAGTGAGCTTAAAAAAAATTTTTACGTCTCTCCAATAATAGAATCAATACAAATTTTAAAGAATTACTTTCTTGAATTTTGTGTTATAAGGCAAGGATTTTTTCTACATAACTATATAATCAGATTTTTGATAAAAAATACGCTTATTGCATTCTAGATTCTTATAAAATAAAGTAACCGTTATTTTGAAAAAAAAATTTTCAACATCATTTTTTGATACAATATAGTTTTAAAATTTTTGGTTCATTTGATTTTAATTTTCAATGCATCAATGACTTTTTCCAAGCTTCAAGAATTGATATTTTTCATAATTATTATAATTAATTGAAGAAAAACATATTCCAATTTTTTTTAATTTAAGCAAAAGAATGTCTTTTATACTGTGAAGTCACAAGCTTCAATTTTTGTTTTCTCAGAACAGAATAATTTTCATCAACATATCTCTTATGAAAAATTATTGGAAGAACTAATTCATTTCTGCTGTTAGATTTTGCCGCCGATTATTTGTCAAATAATTTTGTGGAAGAAAGAAAAAAAAACCTGCCTCGGCCCGGATTTGAACCCGAAACGCCACTATTAACGATAGGAGCGTTAACCAATTCAGACAAAGAAAAGAAGAGAAGAATCTGTCTTTCTTGAAAATAGTTTTTTCCGGGTTCAAATCCGGGCCGAGGCAGGTTTTTTTTCTTTTACCCACAAAATTATTTGATCAATAATCGGCAATATCTAACATTATTAATTAAATAAATAATTACCCTGATAAAGAAAATAACATCAACATTCTAAATTATGCGAAAAGTAATTTAAAAAAAAATATTGTTCTGAGTGTTGCTTAAACAATTGACGGCTGAAAGTATTTAAGATGCAAGAAATAAACATACCATGATTTTTTTATTCCCCAGAAGGGTTTAAACACCAATAAAATTATTATCTTATTTTTTAGTTACACTAGTAAAGAATTGACAATATTTTTTTACACGTGAGTGCAATTATTAAATTTGGCTGGGCATAATTTAGTCAGTGATGTAAAAAATAGAGAGGAAAAATCCCTTGAGGAACAGCGAACTACCCTTGTTCCAACCCCAAGCTCTCGTAGCGCTCCCAAGAGCTAATGCAGCGGAAGTGGAGTCTCAACGATATTACGTTTAATCGTATTGAGCTCTCGCTGCACGTCGCTAGACGACAGCAGCCAGTAATTTCGACTCAATTTTATCACAGGTCCGTCAATGCTACAATTTCGACATGCCACTAAATAATAATTTTTTCTCCAATAATTTCGAATCCAAGGGCGTAATGTGTCAATCATCGCGAAATGGGATTCAAAATGCTCTGCTTAAGACAATTTTATTCCAAATTAAAGAAAAAAGTTAATAGTCCTTTAATTGCAATTTTATTTTCAACTATAAAAGAAGAACCGCGATTATTATCATGTTTCCTTCGCAATTTCTAAATAAAAATATCAAATTATTAAGACAACATTTTTGTAGAATACTTTTGAGAATTGATGAAAATTGATATCTTAACTTTAGAATCTCTCGGTACTATAAAAAGATTTTGTAGTTACCGCTGCTTCAAGCATTTACCCCTTCTATTTAGCGCATGCAACCCTCTTTACTATTCCGATCCATTGTGTTATGCAACCCATCTTACAAATTCTGCCCCTTAATCTCTGCATCCCTTCTTGCAAACTCTGCCCCTGAACTCCTGCAACCCATCTTACAACACATGGCCCATTAAGCATGCAACCCTCTTTACATCCTTACCCCTTAACCCATGCAAACCTTCTTGCAACCCTTCTTTTCCTGATAGAAAACATGAAAAATATAAAACTTGGCAGAGGGGGTTCCCCCTTTCCAGAAAAATAAAAAAACTTTAGAGGAGGCCCTTTTCAAAATTCCTTTTCCAATTTAAAATTGTTAAAAAGTTGTGAAACTTCTTTTCAATATAATTTTGCTTACTTAAAATACCAATTTTCGACAAAAAACTCGAACAAGATCCAAAATTGTTAAAAAAAAGTCTAATTTTTGTTCAACTTATAATGACCCTGAACTCCTGCAACCCATCTTACAACACATGGCCCTTAAAGCGTGCAACCCTCTTTACATCCCTACCCCTTAACCCATGCAAACCTTCTTGCAACCATTCTTTTCCTGATAGAAAACATGAAAAATATAAAACTTGTCAGGGGGGGTTCCAACTTTCCAGAAAAATAAAAAAAAAACTTTAGAGAAAGCCCTTTGTAAAATTCCTTTTTCAATCCAAAATTGTTCAAAAGTTGTGAATATTCTTTGAAATATAATTTTTTTATTTAAAATACCCGTTTTCGGCAATAAACTAGAACACGATCTAAAATTTTTAAAAGATTCTAAAGTTTGTTCCTCTTATAATGACCCTGAACTCCTGCAACCCATCTTACAACACATGGCCCTTAAAGCATGCAACCCTCTTTACATCATTACCCCTTAACCCATGCAAACCTTCTTGCAACCATTCTTTTCCTGATAGAAAACATGAAAAATAAAAAACTTGGCAGCGGAGGTTCCCCCTTTCCAGGGAAAAAAATTTTAAAAATAAATAACTAATAAAAAATAATAATAATAAAATAATAATAATAAAAAAATAACGCACCAAAATAACCTTAAATTGTTAAAAAAATTTAAGATTATTTTTAAAGTCAATTTTTGCAATTATATTAGTGTTTAAATGCTGTAAATCTTCTTTTCAGTCTAAGTTTTTTTTTTAATAACCGATTTCTGGTAAAAAAATTTACAAAACCAAAAATTCCTAAAAAATAATGAAGATTCTTTAAAAATTAATTTTTTAAAAATAAAAATGTACATTTTAGACAAAAACACAATCCGTAATTATACACTCCTGTAAATATTATTACTGCAAAGTAAAAAAAAATCATTAGAGCTAAATATAATAATTTTTATTAAAATATCCCAAGTTTAGGTAAATGTCACTAACATAACCTAAAGTTGTCGAAAAATGACAACTTCACTTTGTAAAGTCAAACTTGTAATTTGTATTCTTTTAAACAAAAATAGTTCAACTGAAATATAATAATATAATATGAATAGTCAATTTTTGTATTATATTTTGTAGCCTAATTTTTCTTGTTTTTAGTAATCAATTTTGGTTACAAAGTGTTAGCATACCCTAAAATTGTTCAAAAATTAGAAATATTTTTTTTAATCTAATGATTCTTTTTATAAGAATATCAATTTCCAACGAAAAACACTATTCAAAATTATTGCAACTTGTAAATTTCAATATTTAAAACAAAAATCATGACAGTCAAGTCTAATGATTTTTGTTAAAATATACCAGGTCCATGTGAAATGCACCAACAAAACCTAAAGTTGTTAAAAATTGTAACTTTAATTTTTGAAGTAAAATTAGTTTTGTTTAATATGGCTGATTTCAAGTGAAAAATCCTGACATACCATATTATTGAATAAGTATTGTAAATCTCTTTTCGACATAATTTGTCTTCTTGAAAATAAAAAATTTTTGGTTAAATCTTAAAAATATAATTTATTTGATTAAAAATACGAATTGACGACCAAAAACACTCACATAATCCAACATTGTTAAAAGATTCTAAATTTTGTTTAAATTACAACGATTTTCGTTTTAAAAAAAATTTGATATAAAATTTCAACAAAACCTGAAATTGTTAAAAAATTATGCATTTTCTTCGAAATCTAATAATTTTTTATAAAAATTGAGATTTTAGAAGAAAAACACAATCCTCAACTTTGCAAGCCAGCAAATTTAATTATTTAAGAAAAATTATTGGGTTTAAATCTAATTTTTTTGTTAAAATATACAAATTTCAGATGAAAAGCACCAACAAGTTTCAAAAAAAAATTCCATATGATACTTCAACATAACCTAAAATTGTAAAAAAGTTATTTTTATAAAAATGGAGAATTCAGAAGAAAAACCCAATATACATATTATTTTTACATCCCATATTATTGTTTAAGTATTGTAAATCTCTTTTCGACATAATTTGTCTTGTTAAAAAAATAATTTTCAATGACAAATTTTGACGTTAACTAAATTTGGTAAAATGTTATGAATCTTCTTAAAAATATAATTTATTTGAATAACAATACGAATGAACAACCAAAAACACTCACATAATCCAAAATTGTTGAAAGATTCTAAATCTTGTTTAAATTATAACGATTTTCGTTTAAAACAAAAATTCGATATAAAACTTCAACATAACCTAAAATTGTTAAAAAATTATGCATTTTCTTCGAAATTTAATAATTTTTTATAAAAATTGCGATTTCAGAAGAAAAACACAATCCTCAACTTTGCAAGCCAGCAAATTTTATTATTAAAAAAATCATTGGGTATTAACCTAATTATTTTTGTTAGAATATGCAAATATCAGGTCAAGCGCACCAACGTGACCTAAAGTTGTTCATAAATGGTAAGTTCAATTTTAAAACTTAAATTATTTTCATTTCTTATATTATTATTTGAATATTGTAAATATACTTTTAAGTTCAATTGTTCTTGTTTTTAGTTATCAATGGTAAAATTTTTAACATAACCTATAATTGTTAAAATGCTATGCATTTTCCTTGGTACCGATTTTTTTTTTAAATTAGAAATATCACATTCTATCTAAAAACTCTGACATAATCTAAAGTTATTAAAAGACTCTAAATGACGTTCAAATTCTAATAATTTTTTTTTCAGATTGAAAAATTTTCAGTAGAAAATCGTAATGCAGCCTAAAATTGTTCAAAGTATATAATAAGTTTTCTTTAGAGTTCCAAGATAACCTCAATCTCTTATAAAATTTTAGGTTTAATTTTTCAAGTCAAATGATTTTTGCTTAAAGTAATATAATGCAAAATTGTTCAAAGATTCGAAATCTTTTTCAAATTCTACTTTTATATTTAGACTATTTTCAATTATTTTAATTGATTTTCTTGAACATTGTTTTCCATCTATTTACATAATACCACATCAGAATTTTTAAAATTTATTTATATATTTCACACATTAAACATTGCATTTTTTCTTTTAGTATATGCTTATACAATTTCATTATCACTGAAAGTAAAAAATTGATAAGTTATAATCTATTGGTTTTATTTATCTTATAACAATCTCAAATTCCTAATAAATACCACTCACGTCATATTACATAGAAATTATTTTTTAAAAAATTCGGATCATACAATTCTCAAAATTTGGATCTTTTGGATGCAAAAAGATACGAGCGGATTGCCGAGTTTGTTTTTGACATGTGCACTCCTTGCTTCCATTAGCATAAACACTCCTTGCAGCCATAAGCATGTGTATAAAATTATTTTTAACAAAAATGCGGTTATTAAAATTCTTAAAATTTGGATATTTATGATGCAAAAAGATACGAGCGGTTTGTGGATTTTGTTTCTGACATGTGCACTCCT
>JAAAKG020170121.1:0-10680 GCA_010014905.2 Druon quercuslanigerum | reverse complement strand
TGATGCAAAAAGATACGAGCGGTTTGTGGATTTTGTTTCTGACATGTGCACTCCTTGCTGCCATTAGCATGTGCACTCCGTGCAGCCGTGAGCATCTGCACTCCTTGCAGCCATTGGAATGTGTATCAAATTATTCTTAACAAAAAGGCGGTTATTAAAAATCTTAAAATTTGGGTGTTTAGAATGCAAAAAGATACGATCGGATTGCCGAGATTGTTTCTGACATGTGTACTCCTTGCTGCTATTAGCATGTGCACTCCGTGCGGCCGTTAACATCTACACTCCTTGCAGCCATTACAGCATGTGAACTGATCAAGCGAATGTTACAGACTCTTCAAGAGTAAATTTTATAATTCCTACATATGATCATTTATTAAAATTATTGCAAAACAAGAAATACAACTATAACTACTGAATTTAGAAATAAATTGTTGCACTTATTATAATATATTACAAAATTATTTAATTTGAATTTTTTTATTTTTTTTTTTTAATGCGCATTTTCCAATTCAAACTTATTAATTCATATTTCCCATGCGAAACAATTAATTCTTTGAAATTTTTATCTTCTTTTTCAACTCAGTGGAACATAATCTGAGGTAACCTACACTTGGCAGATTGACGCTCATTTAAAGTTGCTGTGTGTGCATCGTATTTTTTGCCATTGGATGTGACCTTTTAAGACCACCAGTTCATATTGAATTTCAACTCATTCATGCGCACATTAGTGAATCGTAGAATACCCATAGGAATTATTTCAGGTTAGTCAGGCTCATTCAACTCTATTCCCTCAGCATTTTGTCGAATGCGGAGTGGCAGATTTAAAGAACCGTGCACAGAAGACGGATTAAAAATGTGGCTAAACTGATTCTTACAATCTGCAAATGACTGATACGCAATTCAAAACGACTCGCTTTCTATTGATTATTTTTTCTTAACATAAATTTGTTGCAAAATTGTAACTTTAATTTTTGAAGTTAAATAATATTTGTTTAAAATGACAATTGTCCCGTAAAAACGCTATCAAACCTTATTGTAATTCAAATATTGCAAATCTTCTTTGCAATATAGTTTTTTTTTTAATAAAAAATTTCTATTAAAAATTTTTAACATAACCTAACATTGGTAAAAGGTTGTGAATCTTCTCTGAATTATAATTTATTTTATAAAAAATAGGAATTTCCGACAAAAAAGCACTAATATAATACAAAATGGTTTAAACATTGTAAATATTATTCAAACTATTCTCATTTGTGTTAAGAAATAACAATTTCTGATATAAGACGCTAATGTAACCTGAAATTATACAAAAAATATAAATCTTTTTTGAAATGTAATCCTTGAAAAGTAAGAACAATTTTTTTTAATCCAATAATTTTTTCTTAGAAATTCCAGTTACTTCCAAAAAAAAGCACTAAGATAATATAAAAGGAACTTGTTTGAAATTGTAAATCTTTTTCGAAATTTAATTTCTTTCCTTTCCTCTTTCTAAGTAATTTCCTGTGAAAAAATATTAACATAGTCTAAAAATGTTAAAAAAATTGCGAATCTTGGTTTAAAAATAACCTTTGCAATTCTCATGATTTTTGTTTTAAAATACCAATTTTCATTGTTTTAAATCTAGTTTTTTTTATTAAAATGTAAATTTTCAACGGAAAACACGTCCAAAATTATTCAAGATGATAAATTTTATAATTTTAAACAATAATAATTGAATCTAAATCTAAATCTAATGATTTTTGTTTGGATGTACCATATTTCAGGTGACACAAATCAATATAATCAAAGGTTGTTCAAATTTTAATGATTTTTGTAGAAAATATTAATTTTCGATTTAATACGCCAAAGTATACTAAAATTGTTAAAAAATAATAATCTTGTTGGAAATCTTATGAAAGGAAAATCCAATGTTATTTAAGCTTGTAAATGTTTATTATTATCAACCAAAATTATTCAATTATAATTTAATGTTTATTATTTCAAAGTTGCAATTTTAGGTGATTTAACAAGAAATACCAATCATGTTCAAACAAAAGACTAACATTAAATAAAATAACAAAAAAATTTTCAGAATTTTTTATCTTTTTCGAAATCTAATAATTTTTGTTTAAAATAAGCGACTGCCTGTGAAAAACATTAATACAATCTACAACATTTCAAAAATAAAAATCGTGTCCGAAATACAATGATTTTTGAGTCTTACTCAATGATGCGAATTTAAATACTAATAGTTTTATCTTTAATTATGATTTTATTTTAAAATATCTATTTTTGCTGTGAACCGCTAACGCAGCCTATTTTTTTTAAATTGTCAACCTTTACTACTGAATGATTTTTATTGAAAAAATATAAATTTTTAATTATTTGAAATCTGATCATTTGTTAATAAAAATACACATGTCTACTTTCAGCCCTAAAATAAACTGAAGTTGTCGAAAATTGAGAATAATGCTGATCTAAATAATGTTTTATGGTAATTTTCCATGAAAAAAAACTAAGAAACAAAAATATTATTAATATTATAAATATTATTTTTTGATTTTAGCCAAAATCTTAAACATAAAACAAGAATCATTTTTGTAATAGTTTATTTGATGATTTTTAAGTTTTAATTTAAACGTGCAATCGTATTAGAAAGCACTATTTTTTGTGTAATGTTTTCTATGATTTTTGTTATTAGGAGGGATTATTTGTAGATTTTATTTTTTCAATTGCAAAATTAAAATATTAAACAACTTAAACCTCGATTAGGTTGTAAAATTTTAAAAACTTAAATTTTGTTAATAAACTTTGTTTATGCAAAAACATATATTTATATTTTTTGCAATGTTTAAAAATAGCAAAGACTAAGATACATCAATTAAAATAAATATACTAGTGTAGATTAAAATTTAAATACATTAATTTTTTACTAACGACAGTATTTTTCTTTCTGTTCTAGGTGAGTCTCGCTTGCATGAATATGTGTTCGACAATTTCGTGAGTATGAAAACGCATCCCATATTGAATTTTCTTTTTTTTTTCTTTTGAGCATAAAAAATGCCAAAAAATAATTTTTTAAAGATAATTTAAATAATCTAAAAAAATGTAAAAATAGACAGAATGGACATTTATCTTTCATTCTTTTTCATACCGAATTTTCTTAACAAAAAAATTTCAATACCCTAATTCAACAGAAGATTAAATAACATTGCAGTGGGGCTAAATAACCAAAGTAAACCTTTCAAATTTTTTTATTCGCAAGTTTTTTATCGTGGCAGTAGTGGGGATACCGATGAAGGAGACGCGAATAGAGAGATAAGGTATATACGATAGAAAGTATTCTTGTAAGAGAGACAAAGTAATATATTCATTGGTGCAGTCACACATATTACCATATGGTAGCGGAGCTACACAGCCGAAGTGAAACTTTGATAGATCAACTTTGATATTTATCGTGAGGAATAATCATGAGTTTTCAAGAGATCGCATAGTAAGAGAATGCAGAGAGAGAGAGAGAGAGAGAGAGAGAACATGCACAGGCTTTGGTGATCATGGCAGCAGTGGGGATATCAAACAGGAAAACGCGAATAGAGAGAGATCGGGTATAGATTAGAGAAAGCATACTTCTAAGAGAGAGTTCATGCAGCCAAAGTAAACTTTCGATTATTTTTTATTCGCAAGTTTTTTATCGCTGCAGTAGTGGGGATATCGATGAAGAAGAGGCGAATGGAAAGAGAAGGTATATACAATAGAAAGTACACTTGTAAGAGAAAGAAAGAAATATATTCTTCGGTGCAGTCACAATTATTCCCCTATGGTAGTGGGGCTACACCGCAGAAGTGAAACTTTGATGGATCAGCTTTGACATTTATGAGGAATCATCATGAGTTTTCAAGAGATTGCACGATAATAGAGTGCAGAGAGAGAGAGAGAGAGAGAGAGAGAGAGAGAGAGAGAGAGAGATAGAGAGGGAGGGAGAGCATGTACAGGCTTTGGTACTCGTGGCAGCAGTGGGGATATCAAACAAGAAGACGTGAATAGAGAGAGATCGGGTATAGGATAGAGAAAGTATACTTGTGAGAGAGAGACAGAAAGATATCCGTTCATGCAGTCACAAGCGACAAATCGACATTAATCTTCCACTCACTTTCGTACAGAACTTTCTTTTTAAAAAAAGTTTGAAAACCCTTATTCAACAGAAGATTAACATATCGCAATGGAGCTAAACAATCAAAGTGTATTAGCAAGTTAGCAAGTTTATTAGCAATTATTAGCAAGTTTTATGGATGCAGCAGTGGGGATATCGATGAAGAAGGCGCGAATGGAAAGAGATGGTATATACTTCTTTGGTGCAGTCACAATTATTACCCTATGGTAGTGGGGCTACACCGCAGAAGTGAAACCTTAATGGATCAACTTTGACATTTATGAGGAATCATCATTAGTTTTCAAGATATTGCATAGTGAGAGAGTGCAGAGAGAGAGAGAGAGAGAGAGAGAGAGAGAGCAAGAGTATGCACAGGTTCTGGTGCTCGTGGCAGCAGTGGGGATATCAAACAGGAAGACGCGAATAGAGAGAGATCATGTATAGAATAGAGAAAGTAAGAGAGAGAGAGAGAGAGAGAGAGAGAGAGAGAGAGATCCGTTCATGCAGTCACAATCGACAATTCGACATTTATCTTCCACTCTCTTTCGTAGAGAACTTTCTTTTTAAAAAAAGTTTGAAAACCCTAATTCAACAGAAGATTGACGTATTGCAGTCTCTATAACAACCGAAAGCGTGAAGTTTCTCGGTGAGGAGGATAAACTTCGAAAACACACGAACTAAGAGAACTCTGAAGTTTTGAACTTTCAAACAGACGTTTATTTGAGAGCGAATCCTGGAAATGTGCAGAAAATTTCGTAGACGATTTGCAGAAATTTGAAACCCTAGAATGTCCCTGATTACTTTTTCAAAAAAGCTTCATATCTCACAAAAAAGCTCAAGATCTAATTCTTAAATACTTTAAATTCTAAATAGTTATAATTAAAGAGTTTTTAATTTTGGATAATTTTTGTGCTTTAAATTATGCACTATTCAAATTTTACATATTTTAAAACTATCTAACTTTGATGATTCACGTTCAAAATTTCTTCAATTTAAATATTTCTGAATATGAATTATTTTACTTTTGATTTTCAAAATTTAAGAAATTTTATTTCTATATCTTTAAAATTGAAAGAATTTGAATTTTGAAATATAACAATTTAAAAACTATAAAAGTGTCAAGTTGTGCAAGGTCAAATTTTGTAAATTTACATATTTAAAAGAGAAGAATTTTCATTTGTAAATCTTAAATGTGGTGCAAATATTAAACTTATCTTTAAAATTTAGGAATGTTCAATTTTGAAATTTTTTAGTCAAAAATCATAGAAATTTTAAGTTTTACAATTAAAAATTCTGTAATTTTAAACTTTGCAATTAAAATCGCTCCCTTTTCAATTTCAAAGTCATCAAAATCATAAAAATAATCCAGATTTAAGATTTTTCATTTCCAAATTGTCACAATTAAGGAATTAATTTTTTTTTTAAACTTGTAAATCTTTGGAATTGCAGAATTTTCAATTTTCGAAATAAACATTTAAAAATAATACGAGTTTTAAGCCTTACCATTTTAAAGGCTTTGATTCTAACATGAAAACTTTTTGAAATCCCTTTAGTTTATTAAAATTTTCTTGGAGTTATGACAATGTTCTAAAGTGCTTCAAATCCTCTGTAGTCCTTTTATTATCAAAATTTATTAAAAATCTTTTTAAAAACTCTAAAATATTTAAAACCTTTCAAATCTCTTCAAAGTATGAAAACAAATTAAAAAAGCTGGAAATCTTTTAGAACAACCTGAAATGTTTTAAATGCTTTCAATTAGCTTTAAAATATCAAAATAAATTCGAATTCCCTGCGAATATTTTTTAATTCCTTAAAAAATTAAAAATTGGCATCTTTTAGAATACCCCTAAATTAATCAGAATCTTTTAAAGATTTTAGCACAAATAAGAAACTGTCTAAAGAATGATTTTTATTTAAAATTATTAATTTATTAAACTATTTAATTATATTCAAATAACAAAATCTGACGTACATAAGAACCATAAGGATAAATAAACACCAAATTTATTCAAACACTTCCTAAAAATTTAAAAGCCCTTGAAATCATTAAATTACTTTAAAATGTGATAAAATCATTTAAAAATCTCTTTGGATCTTTTAAAATGTGTTAAAACTTTGTAGACTCTATAGAATCGTTTCATATCTTCCGAAATTCTAGGAAATTTTCTTAGAACCCATGAAAACTTTTTGAAATCTTTTAAAATTAGTTGAATCATTGATAAATTCCTTGAAACTATTTCAATCTCTTTAAAATTCCTTGGAATCTTTAAAAACACATAAAATATTTGAAATCCTCTTAAGTCCCTTTAGTATAATAATTTCTTGAAAATCTTTTGAAAAAACTCTCAAATATTTAAAACCTTTTAAATTCCTACAAATTATTGAAACATATTAAAAATGCTGGAAATCTTTTAGAACACCCTGAAATATATTAAATGCTGTCAATTAGCTTTAAAATATCAAAATAAATTCGAATTCCCTGCGAATATTTTTTAATTCCTTAAAAAATTAAAAATTGGCATCTTTTAGAATACCCCTAAATTAATCAGAATCTTTTAAAGATTTTAGCACAAATAAGAAACTGTCTAAAGAATGATTTTTATTTAAAATTATTAATTTATTAAACTATTTAATTATATTCAAATAACAAAATCTGACGTACATAAGAACCATAAGGATAAATAAACACCAAATTTATTCAAACACTTCCTAAAAATTTAAAAGCCCTTGAAATCATTAAATTACTTTAAAATGTGATAAAATCATTTAAAAATCTCTTTGGATCTTTTAAAATGTGTTAAAACTTTGTAGACTCTATAGAATCGTTTCATATCTTCCGAAATTCTAGGAAATTTTCTTAGAACCCATGAAAACTTTTTGAAATCTTTTAAAATTAGTTGAATCATTGATAAATTCCTTGAAACTATTTCAATCTCTTTAAAATTCCTTGGAATCTTTAAAAACACATAAAATATTTGAAATCCTCTTAAGTCCCTTTAGTATAATAATTTCTTGAAAATCTTTTGAAAAAACTCTCAAATATTTAAAACCTTTTAAATTCCTACAAATTATTGAAACATATTAAAAATGCTGGAAATCTTTTAGAACAGCCTGAAATATTTTGAATGCTTTTAATTAACTTAAAAATATTAACATCAATTTCAATTCCCTGCGAATATTTTTCAATTTCTTAAAAAAGTAAAAATTGGCAACACGATTTCTAGCATCAATAAATGATAAAATGATTAGCAACAATAACATTTTTTTGTAGAATGGTTTTGCCTAAAAATTATTAACATTCGTATTATTATAAGTATTATATGCTTTCAGTTAACTGCAAAATATCAAAATCAATTTGAATTCCCTGCGAATATTTTCCAATTCCTTGAAACTTAAAAATTAGCATCTTTTAAAGTACCCCTAAATTATTCAAAATCTTTGAAAGTGGAAAAAAATGTCGCATGCATCAGAATAAAACCACGATTTCTAGCATCGATAAATGATAATATTATTAGCAATAATAAGAATTTTTTTAAGAATGATTTTGACTAAAAATTATTAATCTATTAATCTATTTAATTACATTAAAATAACGAAATCTGACAAACATAAGAACTATTAGGATAAATAAATCCCAAATTTATTCAAATACTTTAAGAAAATTCAAAAGCCCTGAAAATCATCAAATTCGTTTCATATCTTTAGAAATTCTAGAAAATTCTTTTAAAACACATAAAAACTTTTTAAAATCTTTTAAAATTATTTAAATCATTTAGAAATTCCTTGAAATTATTTCAGTCTCTTTAAAATTCCTTGTAATCTTTAAAAATACATAAAATATTTATAATACTCTGAAATCCCTTTATTTTATTAAAATTTTTTTGGTGTCTTTTATAATAGCCTAAATTGCTTCAAATCCTCTGAAGTCCCTTTATTATTAAAATTTCTTGAAAATCTTTTAAAGAACTCTAAAATATTTAAAAACCTTTTAAATCCCTTCAAATTATAGAAACAAATTTAAAAAGTTGGGAATCTTTTAGAACACCCTGAAATATTTTAAATGTTTTCAATTAACTTAAAAATATTAAAATCAATTTAAATTCCCTGCGAATATTTCTAAATTCATTAAAACATTAAAAATTAGCATCTTTTAAAATATACCTAAATTATTCAAAATCTTTGAAAGTGGAAAAAATGTTGAATACATCAGAAAAGAAACACCATTTCAAGCATCATTAAATGATAATATTATTAGCAATAATAAAAAAATGTTACGAGAATGATTTTGATTAAAAATTATAAGCATTCGTATTATTTTATGTATTAGAAACAATTTTAATTTTAAAAACTGCAAAAAATCATAGTTATTGCCAAAAACCAACAAAATCCATTTCTCACTAATGGTGTTCCTTTGGAACCCCATAAGACAGACTTATGTGATGATTCGAGTTTCAATTCGATTTATCTAATATTTACGATTCTGAATAAATTTTACAAAAACATATTTTTTTCTTATGATTAATGCAAAAAAACGAGATTTATTTTTTTGTGAATTTGAACTAATTTCCAGCTGATATTGATGAAAATTTCAAGAAAAAAAATAGTCTAAATGCATTTTTTCATTACCCAATTGAAAAACATGAATACAACCTAAAACTATTCATAAAATATAGATTTTTGTGTTTTAATTCATGATACTAATTTAAATAATAATTATTTTATTTTGAATTATGATTTTATTTAAAATATCAATTTTTGCTGTGAACCGATAACGCAACCTATTTTTTTTTTAATTTGTGAACCTTCACTACTTAATGACTTTTGTTCAAAAATATAAATTTCTAATAATTTGAAATCTGATCATTTGTTAATAAAAAAACACATGTCTACTTTCAGCCTTAAAATAGACTAAAATTGTCGAAAATTGAGAATAATGCTAATCTAAGTGATGTTTTATAATAATTTCCATGAAAAAAACTAAGAAACAAAAATATTTTAAAAAAATTATTTCTCTTGGAAACTTTATGATTTTATATTAAATTTATTTTTTGGTTCTCGCCAAAATCTTAAACATAAGACAAGCTTTATTTTTGCAATAGTTTATCAGATAATTTTTAGTTTTTAATTTAAACGTGCAATCGTATTAGAAAGTACGAATTTTTTTAAATAGTGTAATGTTTTCTATGATTTTTGTTATTAGGAGGGATTATTTGTAGATTTTATTTTTCAAATTACAAAATTAAAATATAAAACAACTTAAAACTCCGTTACGTTGTTAAATATCAAAAATAAATTTTTTTTTTAATAAACTTTGTTCATGCAAAAACATTTTTTTTTCGATGTTTAAAGAATAGTAGGGACTAAGTTACATCACTCAAAATAAATATACTAGTGTAGAAATATTTTTAATACTTTCAATTAAGTGAAAAATATTAAAATCAATTGGAATTCCCTGCGAATATTTTTCAATTCCTTAAAACATTAAAAATTGGCATCTTTCAAAATACACCTAAATTATTCAAAAAATTTTCAAAATTCAAAATTTATTAGCAATAATGAAAAATTGTTTGAGGAATGATTTTGATTAAAAATTATGAGCATTCGTATTATTTCATGTATTAGAAACAATTTTAATTTCAAAAATTGTAAAAAATCATAATTATCGCCAAAAACTTCTTGTCACCAATGGTGTTTCTATGGGACCCCATAAAACAGACTTATGTGATGATTCGAGTTTCAATTCGATTCATCTAATATTTACAATTCTGAATAAAATTTACAAAAACATCTTTTTTCTTATAATTAATGCAAAAAAACAAGATTTATTTTTTTGTGAATTTGAAAAAATTTCCGGCTGATATTGATCAAAATTGAAAGAAAAAAAAGTCAATGCATTTTTTTCACCACTCAATTGTCACCAATATACATATGGAGGGTGAATTTCATTTAAAGTATTTCACTCAGGAAAATTGGATATATATTAGGGAAATTAGGAAAATCTGGTGTCATTTGAGTTCCAGTTTGAAGGACTTCGAATTTCTTAAGGTAATCTAGACCCCAGGACTTTGGGATCTTCTCTCGTCCTACTTTTAAAGCGAGACCGGAATAAATAAACTTGGTTTCAAGCAAATTATGTTTTACTCGGATATCTGGTAAGTTTTGTTCATTGTCTTCGAGTCTAATTGTTCTCAAGCTTCAAAAGCTGGGATAATAGAAGTTTCTGTATTTCGATTTGCACTCAGATATCTTCTTTGTACTATTGTGCTGATTATATAATCAAGGAAAACGTAATTAGCGTCGATTATGTTGAGATCTGTTTCTAGACTTTGAATCGCAGTTTGAAAGTTTCAAATAGAAGAAAAGAAATATATTTTTTTTTAAATAAGGATAACAACTGTTTTCTTGCTTTTATTGCTAGTTTTATGGATGTCATAAGATAAATTTGTATATGCATTTATATATTTAATTTATAAGATATATATATTGTAACTGCGGCAATTTGTAAGATATTTAAATAATAATCATAGAAATTAACCACGTTAACTAAGAGG
>JAAAKG020170110.1:0-27617 GCA_010014905.2 Druon quercuslanigerum | reverse complement strand
ATAATGACTGTTGCATTAAATACATGTGGAACGTTTTAAAAAAAGTTAATTAAAAAATGTACGAATAAAGAAAAGTAATAAATGTATCAATTGTGAAAAGTATAAATTTGTGTGTTTCTAAAGGTTTGGTGTAGCATATTTGCCTACATATATTAGGAAATATATTAAATAAACGAATAATAAAATAAAATAAACTATTATCGCAATATTTTGCATAACTTTGCTTTGCTGATTTTTTTTTAAATAATGAATTACAGTTTATAAATTGTAGTAAAAAATGTATGTTATCACACAGGAGGGTGACACATAAAATCCTTTTTTTTTTAGATTTTCTAAAACATTAAATCTGAAATTTCTTTATTTTGGAAAGAAAATGAACCACTGTTTTCGTTAGATTAAATAAGATATATTAGAATGTTGCCATACGCATTAGGTTTTTTGTGCCGAAAACACATGTTCTTAACTTTTTCATATTTTAATTTCTATCATTATAATTATGCATCTTGGAAATGCTGATTGGGGTTTCACGTGAGCCTAGAATTTTGTTCGTTATATAAATTAAGATTTGTATTAACATCCCTAAGTTGCGATTTTATGGTAAAATTGAGATGGAACAATCAAATTCATCCCTAAATTTGTGTTTAAATTATGAAACTTTCAGGAAATATTACCTGCTTTGCTGACAACAAAGATTTCTAATACCGGAAAAAACGCAATATATTATTTAATAGTTCAAATATATTTTGTTTTTAAATATAAAATTAATAATCTTATGACAAACTTTCCTTTTGCGAGAATTTATTGATTTTTTTTATCTATTTTATAATTGCAGGACAAGTATTGTTCAAAATGTTTTTTTAAAGCCTAAAAAGACCAATAAATTACGTTATATTTTTGGAAAATTACATAATTAAAAAAAAATATTTGTGTGCATTTGATTATTCTTAACTTTTTTAGAGAATGAAAACTTTAAGGGATTTTTTACATCCCTCTTTATTTTTTCGCAAAAGAATAAACTTTAAGGATCACATGAGACCTTGATAAAAGATTTAATGCATTGAACAAAGGGATAATTACATTTTAAATTTACATTCAAAATTTACATTTTAAATCTACTTTTTTACTACTTTTTTTCGTAACAGATTTTTAATGATCTTTACCTTTAAAATAAGATTTATTTATTTAATATAATTTAGGGTCATTATTCGTTAACCCTTTTAAGCATACATTTTTTTCTTATGAAGGAATTGTTTGAAACTTCATGTACGGAAGATTTTTGGTGTCACTGATTACAAATTTGGATTCAAATTTTTCAAATTTAAAAAATTCAAAAATGGTGGACCCAATATGGTGGCTAATAAATAAAACAATTACGCATTTGAAGTAAATAATTCAAAATTTAAAAAGGCGAATACAATATTGATTAAAAAATTTTTTGCTCGTCTTATTGGAACCGCCATTTTAAATTTTAGAATTTGGAATTCAATTTTTTGGACCAATTTTGAATTGTTTGGACCTCATATTGGATACGCTGTTTTAAAATTTGAATTTAAATTCGTCGTCAGCGACCCACAAATAATCTTTATTCGTTAGATTTAGCTAACTAAATATTGTTGATTATTCACAATTATATTTAGTGTGACAAAGGCTGTATTTGTTCAGTTTCTTTATTTATAATATCAATTCCGTTGAAAAAAATGTTTTAAGGTTTCTTAATGTCAAATGAAGTTCTGAAAAACCTTTAAGTTTCATTTTTCCTTGTAGTTTGTTAAGAAATATGTGAAAAACATTTAAAAACGAGGTCAAAATGTTGTCATGCATTTATTTTACTAGGCCATGATTGGAAAAATTACCTAAATTAAGAAACCATAAATTGAAAATTATTTTCACATCTTTTACTGTTTTATACATACAATAAACGATATTTTCCCCATTAGATTACTTGCGAGAAGCGCAACCAAGCGGCGAAAATTACGCAATTTTTCTGTCTGAAATACAGGAAAATTTATAGAGCTGATTTGCATTTCATTAATAATTACAATCTATTTTGTAGTCTAGAAGAAACTAAAAAAATATTCAAACCTATCTGACCTTCATTTCCTCGTAATAATTTAAAAACAATTAAAGCCAATTAAGGTCTGATTAATACGTCCCCCTCTCTAGAATCCGGTCTTGACACTATGGAAGCTATACCTTCGCTAATTTGGATTGGTTCCCCCTGCTTCATTAGTCACGCCAGTGAAATCCGGAATTGTCTTCTCTTCATTTATGACCGACGCTTTCATTCAGAAGATTTGGAACTCCATTGAAATTCGTGCTTCAGTTTATTCAGCAATATTTAGCTGTGTTGTGCTTACATTTCCCTAGTATTTACATCTTATATGAAAGTGAAACCGCGTCTAATTTGATATTTGATTTTAGTTATGATTCCTTGTCGTGATTGTTATTTTCTGTATTAAGTGAAATCGTTGTTTGAATGATCTGCCTAAAATTAAATATGCATTTGTGTTAAATTTCCCGTTGAAGTTTCCAGTGTATTTCATCAGTGTGTGACAAGAACCCGGTGGTTTGTTCACAGATATGAGAATGTCTTCGTCCATGTACGAAGTGTTCAATTGGAACACTAGCCCTGATCCTCCCTTAACTCCTGCTAAAAATAAGAGAGCCAGCCTCTCTCTACCTCCTACCACTGACATCTTTGCTTTTGACGATAAGTCATATAGCAATGCTAGAAGTCCAATGATTCACCGGGGGGCCTGCGGTGAGTTTAGAAATCAGATCGAAGTCTGCATTGGGGAAAATGCTGTCTCAAAATGAACTATCGATCTTTGGTTTTGTTTTTATTTCATTAATAGTACTCGGTCATCCGATTCCCTGTGTAACGTTTCATTGTACAAACGCATATTCGCATGTTTTTTTTCCTTTGTTTATTGTCTAATGCTAGTTACTCTATTGTATAAGATTCCTTATGCAAAAAAAACCGCCTTTTTTCTAAACGAAGTGACTATTTTGCTCATCAACCTAAGAATTAACGTGAATTGTAGTTTATATCGCCCGTGCTGTAACATTTATGAAAGGATAGTCATAAAAATTGCTAGGCTAGATTAAAGGACCACAAATTTTGCATTAATACTTTTGCAAAATTACTTTCTTTCATGGAATTATTTAATAGCCTGGCGAAATAATCTACTTTTCTAATTTAGTCATTAGGGGTAAAATAGAAACGTTCTTTTATAAACGAGACATCTATTTTGTGATTAAACTAAGGAATCTTAGTTTTGAAAGTGGCATACTTATTATGTCAAAAAGTTTTTCTGAGCTTTAGCCACAGAAGTACTTGAAACTAAAAATAAGTAATAAACTAGACATATTGTGTTAAAAGAGTACGATTACAAATTTTGAGAAAATACATTTTAATTTTGCCAGTGATATATTGAAGCTGATATGTTATTCGGCAGCTGTTATGGAGAGTATTTGTTAAAATTTTAATTACAAGTTCGTATTCCATTCTTTATTTTTATAAATTTAAAATGATTATTCTTTGATTTGCGTCCTTTTTTCTTGGTAAAGGCAAATTAAAAAAGTTAGGTTACTCAATTTTAAAAGACTGCATCGGGAATTTAAACATACGTATCATTTTTCATCTCGCAAAGAAAAACACTCATTTCTTCTTATAGTGAGCATTTATTAACACTATTTATTGTTACGAACTGTAGTTTTTTACATGAATTCCAGTGTTATTTAAAAAAATTTCTCATTTACGTAAGGCTTGTTTTACATGTGTACGTCCTTGTTATTTACAAAGCATGTATATTTCTTATGAAGCATTTAGTGTTTACCCTGTGTTTACAGAACTTCCTGAATTGTGAAAGGCATGTGCTTAATAGGGATATAAATTCTAACTTTTTGTATAAAAATAGTCGAATTTCAATTTGTATGATTTCGAAACTTGGTATTGTATCATAAAAAAATTTTGAATTTGATTTAATTTGAAGAAATGTGGTTTTCAAAATGAAGATTCAAATGTGGATGCTGTTAAAAATTTTAAGGTCTTCAACTTTGATCACTGTTAAATTTATAAATAAAATTGTCTAAAAGTTCCAATAAGAAAGGTTTTGAATTCCTATCATTTTCTGTTTTTTAACAATTATATTTAGAGACTTGAGAAATAAATCGTCTTTATTTAAAACCTTTCAAATTTCTTTGATCTTAAAATTAATTTTGTTTCATTTATTTCATTTTCAAAGAGAACGTTTATTTTATAAGCTTAGAAGCGTTTTTACAAGCTTACAAGAGTTATTTGTATATATCAATGTTTTGTTTGTTTTCAAATTTGAAGCTCATAAATTTAGATTACTTTCATAGAGATAAATTTAAAATTTAGACCATTTTCAATTCAAAAATCTTCATGTTCTAAATTGAAAGCTTTACGATACAATTTGAAAGTGACGTCGTTGAAGATTTAAAAAGTTTTGAATTCAAAGTTTTCCCATTCAAAACAAATCAGTTTACATTAATTAATGGCTTTACAAGGAATTTTGTAGCGACCCTATTTATAATGTCCAGTTTCAGCTAAATTTTCGGATCCTCGATTAAGTTATAACGTAAATTCATAACCTAAGTTGAGGTATGTGATGTGGAAGATTTTGAAAAATAGGTTGTTGCCTGTTAACGATATTCTATCATATGTATTATTTAGTAAATTAGTTCTCTTATATCATTTAAAAATTAGAAACTGTCTAAATTGATGCTTATTATATAATATTCAAAAGGAATTGTGAAGAAATTTGTTTTCATTTTTTGTTTTTGTCGACTTTGACACATTTTGATGATTGGTTAACGAAAATAATGAAAGATTCGTTTGATAAGCACAATAATGAAATTCATATGTGCAATTTGAATGCAAATTTATTAAAGAAATAAACTATTAGCAGCTTGCATGAATATTTAGCCGTTTATTTCAAGTCCCTTGTGAATTAAAATTCTGGGGCTATTAGTTGCTAATTGAAGCAGTTGTGTTTTGGAATTTCGCATTGAACCTAGATGTGGCTTTATAGCAGAAACGTTTACAGGTGAAGAAAGTGACGCATCTCCTGGAACACCTAGTTCGGTATATCTGCGAGTGAACAGGCGACGTACAGACCTTATGCCCACAATACCATCCCCAAGGGATGGACCACCGTCGTCGGGACGCAGTTCGAGTTCGAAAACCTTCACACGTTCACCAGGTAGGACTTACTCCATGTCCAGGCTGGACCAACTTTCGATACCTAGGAAACGTCCCACTGAGCTTAGCACACTGACGGAACAGCAAGCTCAGCCTCTGGGCGCTTCTAGCATGAGTCGAAGCATGTGTCATTTGGCTGCATCCGGAGCAAAGAACCTTAAACGTTCGGATAATTCTCGTAGCATGGGTACTTTACCAGGCTCAGTTCCAATTCCCCGGCCTACCAGGGCAGAGAGACTTCGTCGAAAGGCTCGCGAGTATCAAAACAACCATCAACCAGGTAAGAACGTTAGAGTGCACTCAACTCCTTCGGGTCAATTATTATTGATTTTTCTCTTGGATTCAATTCAGCCGTCTATCTCAGCTCATTGTAACTCTCCAGGGTGGCGATTTAATCGGGAGACCGGGAAATGACCGGGAATTGAATTAAAATCCCGGGAAATTACTTCTGATCGTAGCGAAATTCAAGTTTTCATTGTTTTACTAATTTTGGTCAATTTAGGAAAGTGACTTCTACTTTATCTACAGTTGCAGGGTATATGAGTGAAAATAATGATCGTTTTTATTTAGGGACAGGGTTTTTTGACAAAAAATATAATTCACGGAAAATTCAACTATTTGTTTGAAAATTTATATTTTTTCTTTAAAAATTAAACTTTTTTAATTCATGTAATTTGTCTCAAATTCATCTTTTTTTCGTATAAAATCAATCTAGTTGGTGGAAAATTCATCTTTTTGGTAGGTATAAAATCAACTATTCTAGTTAAAGATTCATTATTTTATTTGAAAAATTATCAGTTCGGTTGAAGGTTCAACTGAAAATTTAACTGTTCCACTTTGAGTTGAAAATGCACGTTTTCTAGTTCAAAATTTCACAATTTAGATGTAAATTTGTCTTTTTTAATTGAAACTTCATTTATTTCGTTAAAAATTCACGTATTTTGTTTTTGAAAAACTCTTTTTTAGATAAAAAATCGACTTTTTTATAGAAAATTATTTTTTTCTTTTGATGTTAATCTCATTGTTTCAAAATTCTTCTTTTTTGTTGAAAATTCAAGTATACCAGTTAAATATTCATCATTTTAGTTGAAAATTAATTTTTCCAGTTACAAATTTATTTATTTGATTGAAAAGTGATCTATTTGATTCAAATTTTGTTTTTTCTTTGTATGAAAAGGAATGTTTTTACCGAGAATTTAACTATTTTATTGAAAATTTGTTTCTTTTTTGGTTGAAAATCATTTTTTTTCTAAACTGAAAAGGAGAATAACTCAGTTGAACACTACATAATTTTATTTAAAAATTAATTTTTTGAATGTAAATTTAATTATTCAATTTTTGGTTGAAAAATGATCTTTTTTAGTTGAAAAATCGTCTTTCTTGGTTGGGCAGTAATTATTTAAGTTTTGGTTGAAATTTTATCTTTTTTACTGAAAATGTTTTTTGTTGCTGAAAGTTTAACTATTTTCGTTGAAGATTCATTGTTTTAGTTGAAAATTCATTTTTTGGTTTCAAATTTAACTTCCAGTTGATAATTCATCATTTTAGTTTTTTTTTCTTTCAATTGAAAATACAACTATTTGGTTGAAAATTTGTCTTCTTTGATTGGAAATTCAACTATTTCGTTTATAATTTCATTTAAAAATGCATTTATTTAAAAAAAAAAAATTATTCAACATAAATGTTTGCGTTTTGTGACAAATATGAAGGAAAATTACCGAGAATTTTCAATCATCCGTCAAATCGCCACCCTGCTCTCGTGAAAACATTAAAAGCTGCTTTTAATTATCTTACGCTTTCCACTACATAGGAAAGGATTCACAGTATAACTATTACGAAAACTTGTTTTCATTTTTCCCGAATCACAGTGTTTCCCCTATTCCCCTGATTTTTCTCCTTCTATTCATGTAAATGTTCGTAAGAACTGTAAGAACCATTGTTCCTTTTACATTTTTAAGATTATTCTAGTCGAAACTAGAATATGCTACCGCGTTTAGTAAAAGTTTAATTTTTGTGAGCTTACAGAATTATTTATTATAATTGGTGAAACTCCTTATAATTTAAATGTAATCTTTTTTACTTGTATAGTCATTGTACATTTTTATTCGTATCGACATTATACCACCCCCCCCCCCTCAAGTTGGTTCGAATTAACGAAATAATAAATCTGTTTTTTTATAATATTTATAGTTCCCGAAAGTCCTGTAAAGTAAACGTATTTCCCATAAAAAAAATTTTTGTCGATTTTATTCAGAATCGTTCAAATTAGGTGTTATGTTATGGCTTTCAACATTTATCTTCACAAATAGCCGTAGAACACGAATCAAAAATTACTTTTTGAATTTCATCTCAATAAGTCTGTTTTATAGGGTCTCGAAAGAACAGTATTATTTTAAATAATATGATCTTTGATTTCTAAATTTTCCACTTTTGTCCACTTCTTTAGCATTCTTCAAAGAGAATATTTTTAAAAATAATAATAGATCGTTTTAGCAAATATTTTTCTTAACTTTTATTAATTATTATATCTGTAAGTATAAAGTTAGTAAACAAACCGCAAACAAAATAATAGTTTGCGCTGAAAGCTCGCAAACCCCAATTTTTCACTAATGAGTTTTTTCTAGACTCTATAAAACAGACTTATGGGTGTGAAATTTGAGAAGTAATTTTCGATTCGTATTCTATGATTTAATTTTAAAGAGAAATATTGAGAGTCATTTCGATACACCTAATATTCAGGGTTATGCATAAAATTTACAAAAGCGCCTTTTTTCTGGTGGAAAATACGCATTTATTTTTATTATGCATGCCTCAAATTTCATTTTTAAACCTTACCAACAAAAATTGACGACTTTAAAGCTAAAATATTTTTTGCTGAAAACAAGCATTGAAGAGTAGTTTAAATTTGACATTCCAATTACTAATGACAGTAAGGACATTTGTTTAAATAAGTTCTTCAACGGGCGAAAACATTCAAAAATCATTTGGCATTAATTAAAAATGTGACATTGCTTATCTAAATATTGCTTTTTCCTTTAATGTATAACATTTTTGAATCTTTCCTATATTTTTCTCTTTTTTCGTTAAAAATTACCCTACTTCCCCCTCTTTTCTGAGCTCCTTTTGCGCTGTGATCCCTGATTGTTGCTTTTCAAAGGATTTATAAAGTCGTAGGTTTTACTGTGATTCCTTGTTGTAGTTTATGAGTTGGGAGCACAAACGTTGCATGGTTAATATTAAATGGGAGCCTTTGTGTATCAATAAAAAGCTTGCAAAGATGTTTAAAGAAAGGGAAAAGATTAACCACTTCAAATAAAGGCTTCTCAGAGACTTTCTTGGTGACAACATTTGATGATATTGCCAGGGAAATTATTTTTGTATCAGTATTATTCAGACAATTTTTTTCGCTAAGTTTGCATTCACGACTTATCGTTTGCACTTTAAAGCTTCACATTTAATTGATAATTGATTACAAGAAGCTCCTGCAAAGACAATTTTCTACCCGCAGTCTTTGCGATGACAAAGGTGATGGTATCACGCTTTTCCTTCGATTCTGGTAAGCCGAACTATTTTAGTTTTAAATGCAATATGGAATTATATACTTGCACTTTATTATTTTATGTGCAATACGCCTCTCTTTTTATTTTACTGAGTTGCGTTATATTCATCTTATAAATTTAGATATAAATTTGTGACCTCCATTAAATATATAATTTCACATTTGATTTAAAAGTTTAATTCCGATTTGCTCGTTATTCATTTTCTATTTAGTCCAATGTCCGAGCTTTTGCAACTGGTGATGGATCTGTGAAATGTATTGATCGCAGTGAAATAATTAGGGATTTTTGGTGAACTAAAATAATAACAAATTAACAAAACTGAGAATGCACTAAAACAGTTATAAGAATTTTTTAATACAGTGTTTTGTCTAAGGTTATGAAAGTAACTGTAAGTTTGTGCCTGCTTAAAGAAAGCATCATTAACATTTTTGTAATTATAACTGACTTATTGAAGTAGCAAAAAAATTTTGTGTTGCTAAATATTGATAATTTCTGATTATGATTGGAAATTGAAACCTGCTCCTTGTGTTTTACTTTTGAATACAGTTTACAGGATTTTCAAACTACAGCTTTTAAAAAACTATGATCTATGTGATATTTATTAAGAGAATGAAAGCTTAGTTTAGATGAGTGCAGGTTCGATTTTCATAGTAAAACTCAAGTTGCAGAATTCCGTTTCAAAACTTTAAGATCAATGACTATTTTTACATAAGAACGAGGGCTCAGTACTTATTTTAAAATGTGAAGTTCGAATGTAAACGCTTCAAACTTTCAAATTGATTTTAAAAAGTTTCTTTGAGAGTGGTTTAAAAGTATTAGCATTTTTCAAAATTTGCATTTTAAAGAAGACGGAAAATTAGAGTTTAAATATAATTTCAAAAACTCAAATTTAAGGGATTTCAAAATGTCAATGTACTTTAAGCCGGAATTAAATAGGAAATAAGTCATTATACCGAATTTGAACTCCTTTTAGATTTAAATTATTGTAATGTACTCGCCATTCAATTTAAAAAAACTGTACGATTTATAAGTTTCTTTGATTTTCAAACCCGTTAATTGAACTTTTTTCTCATTTTTAATGCTCTTAAGGTGTGAATTCTTAAAATTAAAGTTATCAAAATTTCAGCAAAGAAAACATGCCGACGAGGTGTAAATTTGTTTATCATCCTAATTTTTCGTCTGAATTGATACACCCTGTGACCAAAGAATAATTTTTATAAATTTGTATCTTTTAATGACACGAAGATACCGTAAAACTCACCATTTTTCAAAATCAGGCAGGTTCTACAGTTGAAGTTGTGGAATCTTTTGGGGGCGAAATATATTATTTTTTAGAGAAAATAGGTGAAACCGATTTTTTTCAATTTTCGAGAAAAAATACACTTCTACAAAGTTCTGCGCATTTGAATTCTATGCTTTGTTTTTCAGAAGACAAAAAATTTGTGGGATAATAATTAAAGTTGATTTTTAATAAACGACACTTGTATTATTTGCCAATTAGCTGATCAATTTGTACTTTTAAAAGGAGAACATCTTGTGTGTTTGATGTTTTGCACATTTGAAAAAGTTCTATTAAAATTGCTCTTTTGCCATCTCTTTCATCCTTTACGAGAATAATTCAAAAACTACATATTTAGGAAAAAATCACCTTATAAAGCTCTCCTATTAGTAGAAACCTATCAAAAATATTGGAAATAAAAAAAGATAAGGTTTTTCAGAAAATATTTCTTCATATTTTCAAAATTTGAAGACAAACATAAAACATTTTCTGTACAGCACCACCTTTTTATTTTTTCCTATATTTTTTACAATTTCTTCTTTCATAAGAAATTCAGCTATGTGCGGTATAAACCATTTTTTTTTAATTTGATTTTATGAAGAAAGCACATTTTTTTTGTCCACTAAAGTTATTTAGCCCACATAAAACTCACTATCTTCCTCATAAAAATATAAAAAATTTACAAAAAAATATAAGGTTTGTTTTTCGTTTGAGAAAATCAAGTTTTAATTATTTCAGAACCCCAGTTAATTTTTTTTTAATTATCCATAGGGTTTCGAAAGATGTCGGTAAAACACACCAGAATCTTAAAATAAAATAAAAACTTCCGACTTAGGTCAAAAACGATAGCGGTTTAAAGAACAGATTTAGGGTTTTTACAAACAAAGTACAATATTCAAATACGCATAACTTCGTAGACTGAATTCGGTTTATATAATATTTATTTTTGAAGCTACCAGCAAATATTAACCAACGTAAAAAATAAAATTAACACTCTCTTGGGACTATTTTTTGTTTTAAAATTGTATCATTTGTGGATTCTTCTTTTTTGATCCTATGTAGCTTTAGGATCAATAAACTAAATGCTTCATGATGTTTTGTTTATCTATTTAACCAAGTTTTGCACAATTTTAAACAATCTCTCGTATAGGTTTTGCCATATAAGCATTTGATCAAGAGACAAAAATAAAAGTCAAGAAAAAAAATTATAAAATGTTCAAGTGGTTACAGGGTATAATTTCGAGTGCAAAATTATGGTGCCTAGAAATAAATTATCGGCCCAGCGGCATTAACATTTGGATTGGTCTCAGGTGTTTCCACTTGGCTTCAAAGTTTTGAAAGCACGCGAACGTTCTACACTATAACAGGATGTACAGTCTTTCTCCTGCGTTTTCCATTTTCCCCCTATTCTCGAAAAACCTTCCACTTTTCTCTTTAAATATACGATATTTGAATATACAATTGCTCGTGTTAGATCTAAGAAATTATTATATTCCAAACTAGAATTTGTCACTGCGAGTAGTGAAAATTTGGGCGCAGTTTCTAATAGATTTCAAATATTTTTTCTTTGAAATATACATTCCATATAGTACTTAATCAATTTCAAGATTTATCGAAATTTATCGAAAACTCCTTTCTTTTAATTTTTCTTAAATGAATTAGCTTTTTCTATTTCAAACATTTTTAATAGATACTATTTTTAGTGTGCAGACAGTTTTAAATTAATAGAACTTAAAATTAAACAATTTTTATTTTGTAATGTTAGGCAATTTCTAGACTTTTTAAATTACACAAGTTCTCAATTTTTACTATTTAAAATTTACGAATATGTGACCGACCGTACTCGTATTTATAAAAAAGTTAAGATCTCCTGGTACGTAAAAAATTTTGGCATCCCACGGTGGATTTAAAAAAATTTTCATCCAACTGAAAACCACCCGCAATGTTTTAACGGCTTATTTTTTCTGATGATATTTGAAGTCTTTTCGAACAAAAATAAAAATTCGCCACAAAGCACTTTTTTTACGTTAATGTTTCCATTTTTATAGAAAAATGAGAAAAAATCGAATCGTTAACTATCGTTCATGCCTTATTAAAATAACTATATAACAGTAATATGTTACACATTTTTTTATTATTTGATTTTTTAATTACTATCATGAAAATATAGTAATATATTTAAAAAAATGTTAATTATATTAAAAAAATACTCATAATATAAGCATGTTTTATTCATAAACTTATTAAAAAACATATTGTAACATTGTAAAATCTGCATCGGTAAATTTTAATCATGTTTTAATTAAACCAAATGTAAGTATGCTTAATTTAGCTAAAAATGCGTGAAAAAGAAAATACCAAATTGTTTAATATACATTTCATTTTTGCTATAAAAATGGAAAAACTACCGTAAAAAAAGTGCTTCGTGGCGGATTTTCATTTTTCTGATTTTTTATTTTCATATTCCATTAAAACATTGCAGGTGGTCGTCAGATGGATTTAAATTTTTTTAAACCTAGCGTGGTGCATGTGAATATTAAAATTACGAAATTAAGAGTTTTTTTCAAACATGTTACTCACTAGAATGAATCATTTCTTACATTATTTAAGTTCTTTCTAACAGTTTATATAAACGATTTATATAGAACAATTTAATTAAGAATTTGAACTTAACTTTATTAGTGGAATTTCAAATGATTTCTACATATTTTATAGGACTTGTACGATTTTAAGCGATTTTCAGTTGTTTTAGCGAACTTGTAGAGAACTTAGAGAATAATTAAAATTTAATTTGAAAAGGGGTTTTTTATGGATTTTTTAATGTCTTTTTTAGTATTATAATTTGAAGAGAAATGTAATGGATCATTTTAATTTAATTTATATACAAGGAGTTTCAAATTATTTCCTATTTATTTTAATGGATTTTTACAATTTCAAGATATTTTAACGATTTTTTAGAAATCTTAAGAGCATACATTTAATTTAATTTCAAGGGATTTCTGCGGATTTGAACAGTTTCGAAGGGATATAAAGAAATTCGACAAATTTTAAAGCATTTCAAGAGATTTCGTTTCAAAAAATTGTAGAACTCTTAATATTAAAAAATTTGGTATCATGACATATCCTATATAGAAAATATATACTTTAGTAGCATAAATCGATAAAAAATAATGTGAAGTAATTTAATAACTATAGAATTTCTTATAAAAAAATATTTTTTCGTCAATAAATTAAAATAAATGTTTAATCTTTCCCCTATTCTTCCCCCTTTTTAAGAAAAAATGTCCCTAATTCCACTCTTTTTTTCTTCCTTCTGCGCTATGATCCCTGCTGTAATCTTGAATGTCTCAAGCTACAAAAGTAGTATGTCCTATAGACTTAAAATACTTAAACTCGACGTTTTGAAGAAAATTTTAAAGCCTAAGTTTGTCTTTTTTATTAAAAAACATATAAGTACGCAGTCCTCAGAATAAAATTGAAGTGAACCAGTTAAAGAAATTTAAATTAAAGATGATAAACGTGGGTGGGTGGGCATAGGTATCCGCAGCGGGGAAGCTACACCAAACAGTCATTCGCGACCGCACAGCTCCATGAGTCAACAGAGCGCCTGCAGCGTTGGCAGCAGTGTTGTGAATCTGCGCCCCCGCACAGCCAACCCTCGTCGTCCGCGACCTGCTTCTATCGCCGGAACTGGCGTTTCTATCCCAGAACGACACAGTGAGCATGGCTTTCTACCTTTCCTTAAGTTCGCCTTTTGTCAAAACATATAGCTCTCAAGAGATAGTTTCAGTTCGCTTTTTCTTTTAGTGCCAGATCTCCTTGTAAAAATTACATTTCCTTTATCTTTTCAAAGTTAGTTTCGAGCATTGCACATATAAATACTGTACAAATAACACAAGTATATTATTTAGAGTGTCTACCTGATCGAGAAACCGGGAAAAGGCCGGGAAGAATTTGAATCAGTGAATCATTCGATTGTACTAATATGAATATTAAAAAAGTTTTTATATTTGATAACTTTCAGTTGGTTCAATCATGAAATGAACACTCAAACTTGTCAATTAGTATTGATTCGAAATTGTAAATGTATAGATGTTTAAGTCAAAGAGATTTGAAAAGGCAATTTTTTAAAAGAACTATAATCATTCTGACTTTGAATTTTTCAAAATAATTATAAGTTTCAGTTGGTTGAGGGAATTTTCCAAATAACTTTATATTTTGAGTTAAACCTGAATTTAAGGAAGAAGTAAATAATTATAAGGGATAATAAATAATTCCAGTGAGGCTGCAGATCAGGGTAAACTTTTAAGTTAGGAAAAAGTCAGGGAAAAGTTAGGGATTTTGAAAATCAATTGCAAATCAATGCATTATCATTCACAAATTTATTATCAGTACAAGTTTTTCATTTTTATTCAATTTTTGGTTAGAGCATTGTAACATTTTTCACTTTTTGGTTAAAATAGTTAACTTTTTTCAATTAAATTAGAATTATGCAGCCCTGAGAATAATAAACTTTTAATTTAAATATTTAAATTTTCAATGGTTTAATTCCATTTGTAAATGGTTTTATATTGAAAATATTACAAGATTAAAATTATGGTCTATAAATTCTATAATTGCGAGGGAAAATAAAAAATTATTCAGGTAAGAACTAAAATTCTGACATGGAATAGAGAATTTCCTAAAATAATAAAAATTCAGAGTTCGAACATGGGAATTCCGAAAAGAAGTATAATTGTCAGACCGGAAAAATATAAATTTTGATTGGGAAGAAGCCGAGAAATGGCCGGTAATTTAAAATCATCCGCCTGGTAGACACTCTGATCGTTTGTTAGAACCCAGTAAATAAATCTAATCTCGTTGGCTGACAAATTTCAGATGTGCTTGGAGAAATTAAAGTAACGAAAGATTCAAAGCCGCCACTGCCAAAGGTCCACAGCACTCCAAAGAAACCATCCACGCCGAAAGTCACAGACATTATAAAAAAACCATCCGAGCGGTTGATTAAAAGCGCCAGGGCTTCACCTCGCGTCACTCCGAGAGCAACTCCTCTTCAAAGTCCTGGAATCGAGCATGTTCCTTTGATTCGCGAAAACACAACCGAGATTATCAAACCCTCAGAATCAAAAGAAGTTAAGTTGGACGAGAAGCAGGAGGAGAAGAGAGACCAAGGCTCGGAGAAAACTGAAGTTTGTTGCTGCACTTGCTCAATTATAATCAGAATGTAACTTTTAATTGAAAGAGTTTTTAATTGAAATTTGATTCCCTCTAGATTCAACAAAATGTGAACGCTGTCGAAGTCAAGGTCGCCGAGGTTAAGAAGGATACTCCCAAGGTCTCTGAATCAGTAACTTCTACTCCTGTGAGAAAGCCTTCGAAGGAAGAAATAAATTCAGAGACCCTATCAGCTTCCACGCATGAAATGACTTCAAAGAAACACGAGAAATCCGGCAAAAAGTCTCCTGAACTTGAATCAAAATCTGAATTGGAGGTCGAAGATCAAATTGACATGTCGGGTATGTTTCTTGATATAAATATACCTTTTTACTTCAAAGATTGTGTATTTTAATTGTTTTAAATAATCTTTTGCTTTTACTTAGCATCAATGATCGCGAAGATTAAGATAACGACTGAGGAAGAGGCAAAGGCTGCTTTGGCAGAGCGACGAAGACTCGCTCGCGAGCAAGCTGAGCGGGAAGCTGAACTCGAGCGCCAGCGATTGGTACATATTTCGAATTTACTCTTAAAACTTGAGTAATTGGGTGTAAATCTAATGAGGTTCTTTATTTAGGAGGAGGAAGCACGCCTTGAGGCCGAGAGATTGCGCGCTGAGGAGGAAGAACAGCGTCGCTTGGAAGAGGAGACTCTTCGACTCGCAAACGAAGCTCGAGAAGCTGAAGAGATAAGACTGCTTCTTGCTATCGAGGAGGCGAAGAAGCGCGAGGAAGAAGATAGAAAAAGGAGAGAGGATGAAGCTAAGCAGAAGCAAGAAAAGGAGGAAGCTGAGCGAAAGGCCAGAGAAGAAGCAGAAAAGTGGGTTATCAGTTGATTAGCTAATTATGGATCTTCTTCTTCTTCTTCTTGAACTCCCATTTTTAATTAATTTCTACATTTGTTTTCAGACAAAGAATCGAGATGGCCGAACGACTCAAAAAGGAAGAGGAAGAGCGAATAGCCAGACGCAAGAGAGTCGAGGCTATTATGCTTCGTACTCGTGGAAAGAATCAGTCCAACTCTTCTAAGGTATTTAAAGGAAATTTGGTTTTAACGTAATTACTGAAGAGTTGAGCATTCTTGAAATCTTGGAAATAATTGTGATATAGTTCACTTCTTTGAAATCTTGAAAGAAAGAATGTTTACAATTATTTTAAATACATCATTCAAAGCAAAAAACAAGTTTAACGGAAACTCCATTATTGTGGAAAGAAAATCGGTGAATCTCAACTCGCGAAGGCTCACGGATATTAAGCCATTTCGAGCGCAGTTTTGCACTCGAGTGGGTGATGGTTTGTGATGTACGACCAGGTTGTGTATTCATCGCGTTTAACTTTTTGGTTGAAAATTCTTGAATTTTATTAAAAATGCGTCTTTTTGTTATAAATTAATCTTTTTGTTTAAAAGTTCATCTTCTTAGGTTGAAATTTCAACTTTTTGTTTGAGAATTCTTGAATATTTTTTTTTAAATTCGGTTTTTTCGCAGAAAATTGATCTTTTTGTTAAAAATTCATCTTTTTAGTCAAAACTTCAACCTTTTGGTTAAACTCTTGAATTGTATTAAAAATTCGTCTTTTTTGGTGATAATTAATCTTTTGTTTAAAAATTCTTTTTTTTTAGTGAAAAACTCAACTTTTTGGTTAAAAATTCTTGAATTTTTTAAATTCTTTTTTTCGTAAAAAATTCATCCTTTTGGTTGGAAATTGAAATCTTTTTTTAGATATTCCTTTTTTTTATTGTTGAAGGATTACTTTGGTAATTGAAAATTGACCTATTCCATTTTTGGCAAAAATTGGTTCTTTTTTTTTTGTTGAAAATTAATCTAATCATAATTTTATTTGATAATCCAATGGTTTTTTCATAGAAAATTTTAAAGTTCAATAATTTAGTACAAAAAATCAACCTTTTGGTCAAAAATTCGTTTTTTTTATACTTAAAATTTTTGTTTTAATTAAAACTTACTACCTAGATTAACTGTCACAAAAAATGAAGACTTTTTAATTTACTTTAATTTACTTTTAACAATTAACTTAATTTATAGAACTCCTGAAAATAAAATCGAGAATCCAACGACCAAATTTGGACAACACTATAAAATGGTTGTATTGTAATTTAAAAAAAAAATAATAAAAGCGAGGAAGTACAATGAGAAGGCAACCAACCAAATTGCCTTCCTTCTCTTTCTTAATTTCTTTCGCCTTTTATTTTTATTATTATCAAATCAGAATAAAAAAAAAAAATTGTAAATAATACTTACCAACGTTTGGGGACGAAACAATTGATTAGGTAAGAGCAACACCAAAACAACAAATCATTTTTTTCCTCTTTTTTTATTTTTGTAAAAAAAAAATCTTTTCAAATTACAATAGAAGCCTTTTATGGCCTTTACACAAAATTAACGGTGGTCAGCGAGGAGTGTGGGGGGGGGGGGATTGTCCGAAATTGGTAACTGTCGGAAAGCCGGCTCAGCTGGGGATGATAGAAAGTCCAGAAAAATGCGAGTACTTCTAGTAAGTGGGATGCAGCCACAACTTATATTTGTTTATAATTATCTTTACACATAATGTATAAAGTTGGTACAAAAAATAAATGAGAAATTTACTTGTGCAGGGAGAAGGTGGCGATGGCGACAAATCAAAGGAAGATAGTCCAAGTGACGAGAACAAGCCAATGCCTGGCGACAAAGTCGAAGACGTGATGACCGCCAGTTTCATTTCCGAGGCGACTCAACAATTTATCACTGTCGAGCAGAATGCCCTTCGTACTGAGAACAATTCTTCGGACATTGTTCGCAATGGGATGCACACTAATGGCATTAACGAAAGCAAAACCATTTTGGATAATAATCAGGATAATGGAGGAGAGTTCAACGGTCACCACACAAACCACGGAAATGGCATCAACAGTCAAACGATTGTCCTGGACAATGCCACTGTGTGAGTATGCAAAGTACAAATAGTTCAGGTTATGGGGAATTTTCGTGTGCATACAGACAAATTCAAATATATTGTACTTGGACAAATATTTATATGGCCTGGATACTATTACCAAATTTACGCTTGCTATGAAGCGTGTGAAAAATCAAAGAAATAATTTTCAGCAACTAGAAACTCTAAATATCCGAAAGAGATAGAATAGTAAAGTGACATTTAGGGTTAAATTCGCATTTGAAATGTTCGGTGTAACGTCGCAGGTCTGCTCTGTAGGACAGATGACTGATGACTGAAACTTGCCACGGGAACTGATTATTTGAATGAATGTAAGGTACGAATTCTATTACTGTTAGCTAGGATCTAGAAGATCTAATGTGCAAACTCTTGTCGAGGTTTAATGTATGTTACGAGTCACTCGATTGCATATTTAATCAGCATATGCTGTGTATTTTTCTGATCGAATAGTTTGCTCTTTTCGATTACCGTCATGATCTTTCAGCTGTAATTTGATTTGTGGTGTTATTTCAATTGAGCAATTCTAAAATATAAACAAATCTAAGATTTATTATAAAGTAATAAATGTTTTTTAGTAAGATTTATAATAAAGCATGTATAAATAGTTCAAAAGTTTAGCAAATGCCAATCGGCCATGTGAACAAACGTTCAAACGGCTCTGCATCCTAAAATTACAGCACGCCATGTCCCTCAGCTTTTTAAATGAGAAAACGAGGTTCAAAGTTTAACTATATTATACTCTATTAAAATGTTCTTGAATGTCAGAATAAGTTTATCGGTCAAAAATAATTCATTATCAAGACCATATTATCAAAAATTTTAATATGAAATAATTAAATATTAAATATTATAAAATAAAGTTGGTTTTGGACATGACGTAACATCAGATAAAAAAAATTAATTTTTTTCTTAGAATTGTAATCCACAAAATAATTATGAATTAACTATTTGTAATGAAAATTATACATTAAATGTTGACCAGAATGATAGTTTACATTATACTATTATATTGCATACCTCGAATTAAATGAGTTATTCCCAAATTGTCGATTTTCAAGTTATATTCCGATGGTTACTTGTAAGGTTAAACAGACTTTTAAAAATTGTTATCTCTCAATTTAAAGTTAGATTATCCGTATAAAATAGGCGATGCGAAGTTGGTATTCTCTCACTTATAAAAATGAAAAAAAAGGCATGGCGTAATATAATTTTAACTTTTAATTAACGTAATTAATCACTATTTTAATTAATAGTTGTAATGGTTGAGAGAATAAATGTCAAGAAACCAACTGACATATTTATATTTAAATTTTTATAAGATAAAATTTAGAAATCCGTGCTTTGGTCATTATTTAAAAAATGAGGAAAACAATTAACAGAAGCAGAAATATATAATTATTCTGTTTCGATTTTAGCATAGCATGTTTAACTTTAGTGGTCATCCATAAATTACGTAACACATTTTCATCAATTTTTTGTGCCTCCCCTCTCCCATGTAATAAGTCTTAACAAAGTGGTCTGTACCCCCCCCCCCCACCATATGTTACGTAATTTTTCCAAATATTTTCAGCCGTGTCTTAATATTAAACACAACTTAGTTATTTACTCCTCAAGACATCAAAATTTCCAAGTAATTGGAAGATACTAAAATCAAACGAAAGGAAATTAAAACAAAAAGTAGCTATGTATATAACAGCTGTGTCATACAGTAGAAAAATATCCAATTATTTAATGTTGGTTGTGCATTTTTCTACATTTCCGACAGGCTACAAGTGACCATTTTAACCTGAATATTTTAAAGAACGATTGCGATCAAAATAAACGTTAATAAAATGTAATATAAAGTAAAATTATACAGTTTTCTCAAATACTTGATCAAATCATGTAATTTTATATTTTTAATAACAGTTCTTTTACGGAAGGTTTTAGATATTTTTATTTCATGTTTAATTTGTCGTTAGATTTAGAAAAGTAGAACATCAAATGTAAGTGTGTATCTTCTAAATACTGCAAACGCGCTAAACTTAATAGATGTCGAATGATTTTTTGGTAAGACTAGTTATTTCAAAATGAAAAAAATAAATTTTTATGGATATTTTCGTAAAGTACCCTAAAATCTTTCCAATTCTTTAAAATCTTTGAAATTATCTTAAAAATTACTTTTAAAAAATCTTTATATCTGTTAAGTTTTTTGAATAAGTTTGTTGAAATTCGATTGAAATACTTTTAATTCCGTTGAAGTCCCGTGGAGTTACGGCCCTTGAAATTCTTTTATATGCCCTAAAATATTTGCAATCCTTTGAAATTTTTTGTTATTTCTTGAAAATCTTGTAATCTTTTTAAGTTTCCTAAAATCCTTCGAAATTTTTGGAAATCTATTAATATTCCTTTACAAATGTTAAGTCCTTGGAAATCTTTTGTAATCCCTTGCATTTTTTAAACCTCTTACAAATTCCTCAAATCCTTTAAAATACAGTAAAATCTTGAAAATCTCAATGCTTGTAAATAAAATCTTGGATATTTCATTAAAATATAATAAAGTCCCTTTAAATGCCATTCTATTATATATAATTGATCATATTCCTTCAAAAATGTAAAATTCTATGGAATCCTTCGATATACTGAACAATTCTTTAAAATTTACTTTAAATTTAATTTCTTTACTAAGAGCCATTAAAATACTTTAAGTAGACATTTTATAAACTTTTGAACGATTTAGACGCCATGTGCCCTAATTTTCAGTTGATTAAAAAGGATGTAATTTAGTCTATTCTCATTTCATACGTTTTTGACAGAAATTATTACTCACACTTTCTTGAATTTGGTTTTCAATTGTCTTGGCTTATATACTTTAATTTTGTCACCTTAAAATATTCAATTGATGAAATAAAGAGTTTGTTACATCAGTAACTGAAACAAAATGAAGTGTGAATTTTATTAATCAATAACACATATTCACACTGATACGATAATAAAAAAGCAAACATGTATGCGTAAGAACACTGCACAGTTAGTTAAAGATTTTATTGCGCTTCATCGAGAAGCAACTGCCTATCATAAATTTATTGGACTAGCGAAGTCAAACGAATAGAAAGAACGAAGGGTCTCAATCGTCGAAAGTCGAATACTGTACATTGCAAAAGTAGCCAGAGCAGTTGACGATGACATTTGTGATTAACTAACGCTACTACTAATAATAGGCGAGCCAACGACACTGGACCTTGCATCATTGCGGATACTGATAACAAAAATTGGGAATGATAGTTTGCATGTAGGGCAATAACGAAACGGCATGCTGACCAAGAAAATTCTGAACCCCCGTATCTTAATAAATTATTGAAAATATAATTTTCCCTAAAATTTGGCATGATCGCGGAATTATGAAATAACTAAACCACGTAATTGGCGGCCATTTTTTCTATTTGACGTTCCAGGAAAATTTTTGAAATTGCCTAAGTTTCATAAAGTAACTTTATTGAAAGATGTTCCAATGTTATATAATAATAAAAAAAAATTTTACGAAAAAATTATTTGCTGCAAGATTGTTTTCTACGGTTTTTCATAATTTGACATTTTGTATGATATATTGCAAGAAATTTGGATAAAGACAATAAAATGAATAAGAGATTTCTTCTTGAGATTATCATTGTGAATATTATAAACAAATTTTATTAATAAATATTGGCATCTTCATGATAATTTCAGCAACACTCATAATTAGATCATAAATTTTTGGATTATTTAAAACAAATGCATTATTTGCGTTTCGACGAACAAGTTTTTTTTTTCAATCTCAGTCCTTTCAGTTTAAGCTTCTCTTCTCTTTTATTCATTTAATAAAGCTGCAGCTTTAGGATCAAGTAGAATGAGTGTTTTCTTTCACTTTGCTCTATGATACAATATTTTTGAATCAGTCTTATTTAAAGAATTAAAGTGATGAGAAGCTTAAACTGAAAGGATTGATATTGAAAAAAAAAATTTCGCCGACAAATTCCCGAATAATGCATATGTTTATTGAATTTGTTTAAAGCATCATAGAATTTTTCAACTAAGTATGATTTAATGAAATTATCATTAAGTTCCCAGTTAAAAAGACTGACATCGCAAAAATACATTTTTGCGTTCACAGATGCCCAAATAATTAAAATCTACTAATAATTAATGTTTCCGAATATATTATGAAGATCCCAAATAAAACGTCTAACATTGAAAAAAAGAACTTTTCCGTCGACAGATGCCCAAATAATTTTATTATGAAGATCTCAATTAAAGTCTCTAACATCGAGAAAAAAAGAAATTTTCCGCCAACAGATGCCTCAATAAAGAATTTTGTATTACATTTTGTTTTTTTAAAAAATCATAAAATTGATCAAAAAATTAATGAATTTTTTTGAAATTATCATGAAGTTCCTCATTTAAAAAGCAGACATCGAAATAAACGATTTTTTTGTCGACAAATGCCTGATTAATGCATTTGTTTACAATATTAACAATGATAACCTCAAGAACAAATTTTTCCATCATTATATTGTTTTTATACAAATTTTTGGCAATAAAACTTAAAAGCCTAAAAGTATTGAAAATCATAGGAAACATTCTTTCAGCAAACCATTTATTTATAAACATTTTTCTTGCTTATTATATAATATTGGAACATCTTTAGGTAATGTTACTTTGTGAAACTCAGGCGATTTCAACCATTTTTCTGTTATTAACGAGCATTCCTAATTTTTTTAATCAAAATTCGCGATGACGCAAGGTCCAAGTGTGGCTGGCTCTTGGACTATAATGATAGAGCACCTTGGACTGTATCGTTATTACAGCAATACTTCGTAACTAATGCGATTGTATATTATATTACCTACTATAATAATGTATATTTCATAACCTATGTGTAATTACGTCTTAGGTGATAGTACGTACATCCCCAGATAGAAATTACAAATCGAGTATCAGAAAAAACGAACTGTCTGTTCTTTTCTGATATCGAGGATTATAGTGTCGACTATTATAACAATAAGTCAGTGTACATAATGTAAAAATAACAGAGAATAGTATAAACCTAATTAATCTAAATGATTGTTCATAATTTCATGTAAAGGGATCAGTGAAGATATTTTAATTTTATCATTTAAATTTTTAGGTTACTCTGTACAAAGTAAAACTGGTGCATTGATCAGTAGTGAAATCTTTACTGAACTCTTTTTGCTTTTTTTCCACTGACCGATCTTCAGATTTCAACGGCTCCTGAGCTCAAGTGAATCACACATTGAGTGAATCAGGCCTGAGATAGTCAAAAAATAAGAGGGTGGGTCTTGAGTTACTGACTGGTTTTATCTTTTTAATTATTTCCCTGTACTCAATTTCCTTTCATTTCTTCGTGATTATGGAAAATAATACAATTTATTTCATGCCACTCGTAATCTCGTATGAAAGTACATAAAAATTGCGATTCTACAGGAATAATCTTTACAAGAAAAATCGGCGAGTTACTGTAAAATCTTTGAACCCCTTTTGAATACCTCTGAAATCTTTTAAATTCTTGAAATAGTTAAAAATCGTTAAAAATCCCTTTAAATACTCTAAAATCTTGTATGTACTAGAAAGGTCTTATCAAATCCCTTAAACTTGTAGAATTCTTTCAAATCCCTTGAAATTAACGAAGACACTAACAAATCCTATGAAAATCCTTGAAATTTTCGAAACCTTGTAAAATTCTTGGACATCGTTTAAAACAGCTGAAAATCTTTAAAATTTCATAAATACGTTGAAAGAGTAAAGGTACTGTAAAATATCTAAAAATCTTAGGAGATTCTTTCAAATCCCTTAAAATCTTTGGAAATTCTGCAAACTATTCAATGTCTTTAAATTTTAGAACTCTCCTGAAATGTTTTAAAATTTGTTAGAATAGCTCAAAATAATTAAAATCTTTTCAAAGCCTATACGTCTTTTGAAATAATTGTGAAATTCTTTTAAATTCTTTAAAATCTTTGGAAATGTTACAAAATTCTTTGGCAATCCTTGAAATTGCTGAAATGTGCAGAAATCATTTGAAATCAAAATTGTTTTATTCCCTGAACTTTCTAGAAATTCATTAAAATCTCTTAAAATCCCTTAAAATCTTTAGTTCATTAAAATAAGTAGAAAGTCTTTGAAACTCTTCAAATATAGATTAAATGAAACTAATTCATCGAAGTTCTCTAAAAAAAATCTTTTAAATTTCTAAAAAGCTTTGAAATCCTTGGAAATTAAATTATTTCCTTTAAATCTGGTAAAACTTCTTGAAATACCTCAGAATCCTGTGAAATCTTTTGAATCGTTAGAAATTCCTTGAAATTTTATTGTTTTTCATTTATGTTCTAAAGTACTCCAGAAATACCTTAAAGTAAAGCATTACATATTTGGATATCCTACAAAATTATTCGAAATCCCTTGAAATATTTGAAAATGCTACAAAATTCTTTCTTAAAAAATAGTTTATTTCCCTCAAATATCTTTTAAATCGTTGGAGGTTCAATAAAATATTTTAAATTTGGTTAAATTCAATGACATACTTTGAAGTGTCTTAAAATTTAATTTCTTGCCTAAACTTCTCCAGATATCACTTTAAACCGAGCTTAAAATCTCTGAAAACCGTGCAATATTCTTTGAAATCCCTTGAGATTTTCGAAATCTTGTGAAATTCATTAGAATTTGTTAGAATTGCGTAAAAACTTAAATCCCGTAAAACCTCTGAAATAATCAAAGGCCCTATTAAATCCATTAAATGTTTGGAAATTATACAAACACTTGAACATCTTCTTAGATTAAAATCTTTAAAATCCTCTGAAATTTTGTGAGGTACTTCATAGCCATGCAATTCTTGAAATCTGCAGAAAAAACTGTTAAAATAATTTGAAATCCTATACGTTCAGTAAATAAATCAATCATTCGTTTGTAGTTTCTCAATTTTTTGCATCACTTTTTTCAATATTTTAACATCATCTATTTATTTTCTGAGTTTATTTGAATGATGTTCCATAATGACTTTTACAGAATTAAAAAAGACATACGATATTCATTATAGGAAAAATATTATAGGTCATACTGAATTTCCTGTAATATTTTTTCATAATGATTTAACGACCATAACATAATTTAACAAACCCCTTGAATAATTTTCAAATTCGGGAAAACTGTTAAACTTCAAAAATTTACAAAAAAAATGGAATGCGTTCTTCTTCTGAAAAATAAGTCCATGTCCTGCATACAATCTCAGGCCTAGATTTAATTTGAAGCTAGTCTTAGTTTCGATGATAAGGAGGTGCTCGCTCATGTGCCACTTCTTCAAGCTGGAAATACTTAATGCAGTTCGCTGAATGTTTGCGTAAATGTAAAAAGCACAATTTGTTTCGTTTTACGTGAAGCTTAGTTCGCTCACAAGTATATGCATGCTGTGTTTTTGTGTTTTATTTCATGTTAAAGCATTGTCTTTCGCCTTTTATTTGCACCTTTGCTTTAAGTCCTTTTAGTTACATGTCGCCAATCATTAGACTGAATGTCAATCAACTTACTGTCTACTTTTGCTATGTAACGCGATTTTTTATATTCGTATTCATTGATATTATAGTATGTCTTTCTAAATATGTTACAAATTTCAGGCATGAATTTTACTCCTCACACTATTTAGGAAATTCAGGAAAGTGGAAACTTGAAACTTCATTATTTAAAAATTTGTAACTCGTTAAAAATTTGAGCAAAATTTTAACCGGTTTATTTGCTTCTTAGCGCTGATATCTAGTTTCATTATTAGTATAAGAGTTTTATTCGACAAGACGTGAGAAATATATCGCTTTGCTTCCTAGCTTTTGTTGAATTTATCAAATAAGGGAGCGTAAATTATTTAAGAAGAATCTAGTTGTGTTTTAGAAACATTTCTAAATAATAAGCTAGCCGAAATCGAAATCTGACAATAATTTAGATTTGTTCTGTATACCGGGTGTTCCACTCGAACGACCGCAATATCTCGAAATGTTATTAATTGCCTACAATAGTTACAAGAACACCATGTATAGATGTTACACACATTGCAAGATACTTTAGCGCTTTAAAAGGTTACAGATATTTTCAGAAATGAAAGTTATTTTGTCTTTGACGAGGTTTTAAAAAATGCTCTTTTTGAATAGAGTTTAAAGTTATCAGAGTGTCTACCCTACCTGGAAAACTTCTAATATAAAATTGAATAACAATTATTCTTTATTTGTAAAAGTAGCTGTATATGACTTTATTGAACTATTTTGTTAAAAATTCGTGCTTTTTGTTTGTTTGTCGGGAAATAAAGGTTTATAATTAAAAAATTAACTATTCTACTTCTAGTTGAAGAAAACATTCATTATAAACTCGTGGAACTTTATACATATTCCGAGTCGATTGTTTTAATGCAAGCGAAATATTGTTATTGATCCGTGCTATGAAAACTTGTAACAGGAAAAAAATTTAGATACCTGAAAACCCCCTTGAATTGACAGAAAAATTTCTCTTTAGGTTTGGAGTAGACATCCTGGTTATATAAAATTAGTCGTCAATTGGTTTGGTTTTATTTGGATGGAAAATATCTGTACATTTTATTAAGTAATTGGCCGCCAGTTTTATAATCAAATTACAACACACACTCAGAACATACACCGTAGTGCCTAGTATTTTGTCATTATTTTAGTGTTTTGTATATTTTTAATGGCTAATTTTATAGCAAGCAAAACAACGTGACCAACAACCTGTTAGACCTGTCGGAGTTTGACACTTTGAGTAATAGTGGTAGTGGACCTATACTCGAGCTGACGCCTAATCTAGAAAATGAAGACACGCTCAACTCGAATCTTAATCCATCAGCCATCGAGTTTACTCCTATGCCCAACTCCTTTGTGCCTGCTGCTGCTAACGCCAACACTAATCCGTTCCAGGATGTTTTCAATAACAAACAACAAGATAACCAAGTACCAGGTATGTAACACAACTTTTTAACTAAACAATCTAGAATAATTTTTTTTTCACATTTCATTTTGAAAAGTTACATAATCTCTATTTTTTATAGTTTTTATTTATTCTCTTATCTCTCTGTGTTCTCTAATAGGTATTTTCTATGTCCATTCAATTTGATTGAGTCAGAGGCGGCAGAGCCCTAGGAGACACAAGGGGCAATGCCCCCCTCAGAAATGGCCCACGAAGGGGAAAAATATTAATTTACCCCCCTATGAAATCGAATGATTATATTCATCAGATCGTTTAAATTTGTCTAAAAATCTGCCTGAAGTAAATGTGAAATCTTCTTATTCTATCCAAAATCTTTGCCAAATATTTTTAGTCCTTGTAAAATCTTGGGAATATTTGTCAAATTTTTGAAATATTCTGTT